>CM064564.1:31505763-31810755 GCA_032716605.1 Paralithodes platypus | reverse complement strand
TGTGTGCTTGACTGTGGATAGAGTAAGGGAAAAACATGGTGTACTTATTTCTCGTACATACAGGGGTTATGGACCTATTATTTGACAACGCTTGTTTTGTACGTCTAGGTGTCCCCTGGGAACGGTGCGTTTTCTATGAAATATAGACCAAAGAAAGCGGCAGTTCTTAGGGGTAGCTGCGTTATTGTTTCGAGGTACTATGATAGATTTACTGGTAACAAAGGTTTATCTATACAATCTCTGGTTGGGTAAGGATTACGTTACACGCATGGTGGCTAACATCTGTAGTCATGGCTGTCTTAAGACGTCTTATGGGGCAATGGTTCTATATCTTGGTGTACGCCGTGGGTATCTTTAATTTCTTAATGATTTTTGGACATGTGTTTTCTTTTTAACATCTACTTCTCGGATGTAATGAACATACATAGATGATAGGGCTGTCGTATGTGGTTGGCGTCGCGCCTCAACTCACGGGACAGGGCACTGGATGTTTTTTAATATGAATGTATATTCTTGTTCATCATCGTGTAGGTAGAATCGGGGGCGGGTAAGAGTTGTAGACACGAAGTAATAGTGCGTAGTGGTGGACTGTGGATACGAAGGAGGTAAGTGGAAGATTATGACAATTGTGGAAAAGTAAATGGAACAGGTGAACACAATGGTGGATACAGATACTTAACTTATGGATTGAATACATAGATTTTATGGGCGATGAGTCTTCAGAAACGTAGTCTGGCAAGACAAGATATGTTAGGGAATGTTAACATTAATGTGACTTAATAACCCTCCTGGCCCGGTCAGTCTCTCCTAATGACGGAGCTCGTATCCGGGCGATCTGGTCGAATATCAACAAAAGTAAACTAAGGCGACTCTCGCTTAATATATTACCTACATTAATCAAACATAAATTATATATAAATGAGGCGCCTTACCTTCCTGCGTAGAATGGCGTTCAGTAGAGCGCCTCCTAGCTCAACTGGTTCCGGAGTGATGGTGATGGAAGTGGAGGTAACTTTTTGCCGCGTATTTACCTCGGCGTAGTTCCGAACACTCAACCGCGGCCCCCGGGCTACGACGCCCATTTGGCACACTCGTCGCTCCACCCGCCATTATGCCGGGAAGCGATTTGATAGTGGTTTTATTGGGTTATCCTGGTCATTTATAGATAGTTATTAATGTTATTGTTCACTCAATAAAGTTTTATTTATTATGAACTTATTTGTGTCTCTGGTCACTTATTACTTCGTTTTAATTATTATTATTATGATTATTAGTGTCCCTTTCATCACTGGACTTTGATAATTGGTAGTGTCATTTTTCCCCTTTTATAGTATTGTTAGGTAAGCTAATAATATATATAGTGTCACTTGTCACTTTATATTCATATTGTTATGAAGGCACTTATTATTACTTTGTGTGTGTCTCCTTTCACTTATACTTCGTTTTATTCATTATTATAACTGTCACTTTGACTAGGCCCTAGGCTTATTGAGTATCATTTCACTCACTTATTTATTGTTAGAAACTATATATTTTAGTGTCACTTTCTACTTGTTCATATTTGTATTGACGGCACTTATTATTACTTCTGTGTCCTTTTTCACCTTATACTTAGTTATATTATTATTCTTAGCCTACATTTGAGTGTCTACTTTCACTGCTTGTCACTTCCACTATATCAAAAGTTTGTTAGAGTGTTGTAACGTCGTTGAAGCAGGTGCCAGCACACAGTCCCAACCAACTTGACAACTCCGATGCATTCCCAAGTGGTTTTTTGTGGGTTTGCGGGGTCTGCGAGTTGTGTGGCTGCACACATGGCTAACCTCTTCTGACTCCTAGCGTTTACTACCTGGTGCTTTTGAAAGGAAGGGTGCTAGAGCTGGTGCTGAATCCTGAAGAATTCAGCACAACGGCCCCGTTCTGTCCAGCTGGCCTGGTCCCCTTGTCTTGGCCTTGCCTGGTGCACCCGCATTTTTAGGCCAGGAGCTCAAGTAGCCAACCTGCTTGTGGAACTCTTCCGCAGGGACTTGTACTTCTTGGCTCCTGGAGTCCTCAGAACGGTAGATATGTTTGTAGGCATTGAGGTACCGACATAATCTACCATCTGGATGCATGGAATAAACTTCTTGTACCACCTGCAAGATGTTCGCAGTCAGTCGATGAAGCCCATCTGCATGTGGGACTTGGTCACGAGGCGCATGTTGAGGGTTATAATCCAGTGAGAGCAGCTTGGTTTTTTGTGACGGAGTTCTTGGTTGTTCGGCCATCCACCTTCCCTGTGGCCGACCATAACCATCTGGGCCTTGTGGCATGTGGTGAGGAGGTTTACCTTGCGCTGGTCCATCATAGCCAGTGGATGGAGAGGATGGGGGCCACTACTTCTTGTGGAGATGTCCGCCTTCTCTTTTCGTCTTGGTTTGGGTCGCCTGGTCATGCCCTTTTCCTTTTGCCCTTTGACTGTGCCCGACATTTCCGGTCTTGCGGTCCATGTAGGTACTTGGTCAGAAGAGGCGAACCGGCGTTGTAATAATAATTATTGGATGTAGAGGATGTGGGTTATTATTGAAAGTGCCCCTCATCCATCATACTTCCTTCCCCTACTACCAAGCGCCACCAAAACCAATGAGAGGGTCAGTCACAACTTCTCCAGCCTATGCCGGCTGTAGACTATTAAGGTCCAGCACATACCCCGTTCAAGCAGTCGCAGAGAACGAAGAGCTTGATGCCCGAAGCGGTGTGTCGTTGGCCGGGATATCTTGTCGGAAGTGCAGCCTACCACGGAACAGGACCAGAGACTCGTCGAGGCACATCTTCTGGAAAGGAATCAGGTCTGTGTGAACCGATGACGTATCATGTTCATACAGCTTCCTGATCTTCCATAATGAGTCGGGAAGGTGGACTGCCATGTTGTTTGTCCAGGGTGTAGATAGGAGAGGATGGTCGAAGTACCTGTCCCTGGACACGTGTATTTGCCAAATGATGGAGTCCCGTTATGATGTTCGCCAGTGATCCAGTAGTCAGCCAGAACGTGCTTCCTTATATATGATTTCATCAGCATTGTGAGTTGGCCAAGAACACAATATAGTTCTCTGGCCACAGTGAGAGCTCTCCATGCCACCATCTTGGCACTGGTCTTCCTCCCAAGAAAGTTGGCACAGATAGCATGGTGTGATTTGTCTCTTTGACGAGGTATTCCATGACTTCATTGTCATAGAAGCCCACAGAAAAGTTCACTGGGGGTAGGCATCTGGCCCACAGGGATATGCCTGTTGATACCCCCGACTAACCCATCTGTACCTCGTCAAAAGGCAGGACAATCTGGCTCAAAATTCAGCTCCATCTGTCCACCCAAACAGGTCGGATGCTGATGCCCTCGGAGGTCGTGCTGCAAAGCAGGCACACGCCCTGGACGCCCTGGCACACGCCCTTGGCCACGCGGACGCCCAGGCGGACGCCCTGCACGCCGACGCACAGGCCCAGGCCCAGGGGCAGCGGCGTCGCAGGCTGACCACTCCACGACCTCGCCCTCTCTGCTCGATTTGTCGGCACATCCTCTTCCTCTTCCTGTTCCTGTTTCCTCTTCATCTTCCTCCTCAGGCGGACGTCACCTCATCTGGGGCAATGTTGGGGTCGTCATCAGCCTCGTTCAGGAGATCAATTCTTCTGGTGAAGAAGTTGACCGGGCGTCGGCGGTGTGGGGCGCGGGAAGGCAGCGGGAGCTTCAAGAATTGAGCCGAGGCCTCGTGGAGTTGGGCTCCTTTTGCGGCGAGCCGAGGGCTTTTCAGCAGCAAATAATGCTCTGCGGTGTGTTGAGGCCTGTGGCACATCACTAATACCACTCGAAGAGGCCCTTTGGTCATCCTGAACGCGAGAGGAAGGAGAGGGCGATGGCCCACGCGGCGTCCCGTGTCAAGGCGTCGGGACAATGGAATGCGGGTGGTTGCTAGGCCAGGGTCGGCGTCATTATCGCTATCTTCAGCTTCCCTATGCTTTTCTGCGGCTGCCCTGCGTGCTTTTTTAGCTGCACTTTTGATCAATGATTGTTTGTAGAAATATTTGCCCACTTTCAAGGGCGTACGGGCAGGCAAAGGGGAAGGTCCTGGGGTAGGGCTAGGGCTAGGCCTACGCTGACCTAGCAAAGATGGCGAGGGGGTAGGCCTAGGTTCTAGCACACTGGGAAGCTCAATGGCACCTTCCTGAAACACTTCCACATCAGGATCATCACTACGGTCTCCCCCCTCAAATAAATCGACATTATCGTCGTCTCCAAAGCCCACGAAATCGTCTTCACTTTCACTTATAAATTGTACCTTGTCCACCAAGCTTTCGCCACTGCTCTCTTCATCACTTTCAAAAAGTTGTCGCTGTATAGCGCTATCACTCAACAAACGCTTAACTTTCTTTTGTTGAGCTCTCTTCTCGGTTCCAACAGCGTTGAAGTTGTGAGTGGGGTAGCACTGGGGCCCGCGGGAGGGTTGCAACGAATCGGACACGTCGGATTTTTTTTTTCAGTATTACTCGCTATGGCGGCCACGTACAAACTGATAACACTAGTAGTTGAGGCTTGGTGGCGCTGCGGTCGCTTCCTACCATGCCAAAATTGGCCGCGCAAATTTTGAAGCACGCTTTCAAGCACAAGGATTTTAAAATTACACCCAGGTTCCGGCCCTTTTGTTTTGGTGTCATTTTAAAATGACACCCGGGCTGGAAGGGTTAAACTAAGGATTAAATACATAGATTTTATGGGGCGATGGGTCTTCAGAAACTTAGTCTGGCAAGACAAGATATGTTAGGGAATGTTCATATTAATACTTAACCTAAGGATTGAATACATAGATTTTATGGGGGCGATGGTCTTCAGAAACTTAGTCTGGCAAGACAAGGTATGTAAGGGTATGTTAATATGAATATCTTAAACCTAGGGACAGCATGGGTGTATTAACTTCTAAGGTATATAACATCTACTTCTCGGATGTAAGAACATACATAGATATAAATTATGGCTGTCTGATGTGTTGGCATTGGCTCAGCGTACGGACAGGGCATGGGTGTTTTTAATATGACTGTATATTCCTGTTTCATCATCATTGTAGTTAGAAGTGTAGGACACGAGGGGGTAGTGTACGTGAGGTGTGGAAAATGGTCAGTTTAGAAGGGTATGTAGGTACGGCCAGGACCTGCTTTGCCCTGCGGGCTTGGGCCTGTCTGAATGGGCTGCCTCGGTCAGCTGATCCTTTCGTTCTGTGGACCTTTCTTTCGGGTGTTTCTGTGTGGTGTTCGCTCGTGGCTTCTGTGGTTCTGGGGCTTCTTGTTCTGGGGCATTTTACTTCCCTCTCCTTCATTATAGGCTCGTCCTCGAGCCTCAAGGGTGAAGTAAAAAGAAGCATAGTCATGGTGGGTCATTTTAAGGGTATTAGAAGGTCCCCACCAAGCAAGAGAGCGACGGTCAGGTTTCTTTTGTAGGTCAATGTATACCTGTAAGAATGTGTCCTCTGTGTTGTGACGGGCGGTTGCCCGGGCTTGATGTGGGCGTTGTAGACGTAAGTGTCCAGTGGGGGTTTTTACTTTAACCTTTCGTATGAATGGTTTGTAGTTTTCCCCCGTGGGGGTCGGAGTGAGGTGTGTGGGATTGACAGGAGGTCTGTTTAGTGTGGTGAATGGGTTGCAGGGATAGTGGAGGGGAAGGGGGTGGATGTGGGGGGGAGGGGGGGGGGGGCTAGACGGGTGGTTAGGGAGTGTAGATTTAAGTTGGAGGGAAATGGCAGCCTGTCAGTGAGGACGAAGATTGCTGTCATCCAGACTAGCAACAGACTGTTCAGAAAAGAGAGACAAAAACTTAAAACATTTTATCCTGGAATGTGAATAATATAATGAAATTAGAAAAAAAATTACTCAGGCCATATATCTAAGACACTGGAAACTAATAGGAGAGTTACTATTCAAGAAAAAAAACGAGGGAAGAAAATACATAGATGTTGGAAAAGGAGAGAAAATATGATAAAAGTACTTGACGAAAGGACAGATAATTAAGAACACAGGAAAATTAAGAAGAGCTAAAGTGTTTAACAAGGTTTACAACAATTTTAAAAGATAGTCAGAAAAGTGTAGGTTAACAAGAAAAGTAGTATGACTAAGGGAGAACAAAAAATATAATATATACAGTATATGGAAAACATGTAAATTTGTAGAATCATGCCCAATCGCTTAGGAATTGAAAACCATCAAAACAAAAATTTCAGGTACAATAATATCCTCATCATCATCAGGGGGGGGCGGTTATTTAGCGTCTCCGTTAGTCTGGGTGACGGTCTGGTAATAGGGGTGTGGTGGTGGGGTTGTGGCTTTGACCTTGGGCTTTTCACTTTCACTTTGGAAGGGTGGGTGGTGGGTGGATATACCGTCAGGTTTGCTGTTCGGAATGTGGGTCTGGGTGAGAGCTGGCCCGGGGCCAGTTTTGGAGGGAGGTTTAAATAGTTTCGATCGGGGGTATTGTGATAGGGGGGGTTTAGGTCGAGTTGGGGTTGTTGTTGCGGAAGAAGAGGTTGGTGCTGGGGAGGGGTTGAATTGTGTAGAGAGTTGTGGTCGTGAGTGGGGTTTGAGGAAGGGTGAGTAAGGCTGGAGGTTGAAAGTTTAGCTGGGCTCATGATGGTGGGGGACCGACTGGTGAGCAGGTGTTCGGTACGCATGAGGGGGGGGGTATCACTTTGGTGGGGGTCACCCGTGAGGGGGGATTAACGGCGCGTTGTGGGAGGATCAGAGTGGTGGGGTGTGTCGGTGGCAGTGACGGTTTGTTTAGAGGTTATATGGGATTGGTGGGTTTGTCTGTCATGAGGGGGTGAGTCAAGTGTGGGGTTTTGAAGTTTATTAGGGGTGTGAATTGTGGGGGGGTGGAAGGGAGCTACTGACGGAAAACTGTCACAAGGGAAATTTTGTTGGTGGGGGAATAGCTGGGCATTTCTGGGGCAGGGGGGGAACATGGTTGGGTCCCTAGGTCGTCACGTGTGAGGGGAGGATTAACGGCGAGTGTGGGAGGGTCAGGGTGGTGAGAGGTGAGCGAGTTAGAAAACGGGATTTGTTGGGGGAACTGCGGAGGGTTGGTGGGGGAAGAGTTAGGTGTAGAACAGGGGTTATTGGTAGAGGACTGATGTATTGATTTGGGGTTGTTAACAGGACGAATTTGGGGAATTTTCTTGGTGTCAGTCTCGGTCTGGTTAAAGGTTATGTGGGACTGGGGAGGATTGGTGGGGGCAGAGTTAGGCATAGGACATGGGTTATTGAGGGAGGACTGATGTACTGATTTGGGGTTGTTAACAGGACGAATTTGGGGAATTTTCTTGGTGGCAGTCACGGTCTGGTTAGAGGTTATCTGGGACTGGTGAGTTTGTTTGACATGAGAGGGCGAGTCAAGTGTTGGGGTTTTGAAGTTTTCTAGGGGTGTGAATTGTGTGGGGGTGGAAGGGAGCTACTGACGGAAAACTGTCACAAGGGGAATTTTGTTGTTTGTGGAATAGCTGAACATTTCTGGGGGCATGGGGAAATTTTTTTATGGTACATAGGTCGGCATTTTTCCTGGAAACACGTGCACATAAATATTTGTTAGAATGGTTGTTACATACATCCGAGTTTGTCCTGGAAACATGGGAGGATTTATCTTGGACAGATGGGGGTCTGGGTGATTGACAGGTAAATTGTGGGGATGAGGTGAGTAGGTCAGTTTGGAGAGATTGTTGTGGAAGAGATTTGTCTCGGACAACAATGGAATTTGGTAGGATGGATGAAGGAGGCATTGATGGAGATTTTGGTTCTGGTGCTGGATTATGGGGCAGAGGTAGGTTGGTGAGCGGGGGTGTTACTGGAGGTGGATTCAAGAGCGGTTCGGGTAATGTTGGAGAGGGTGACAAGGGAGGGGGGGAATAGGTAGGCGGAGCTATAGCATTCCTGGTTGATGCGGGTGTTTGAAGGGGTTCACCGAGGTTGGGCAGGTGGGGAGATGATGGTGGGAGGTGTGAGGTTGACAGTTTTGAGGGGGGACAGGTGATGAATATGAGGAAGTGAGAGGTGTGACAGGTTGCTGAGCAGCATTTTTTAGGGGTGAATTTGAAAAAGAATTGGTTTACTGTGGGGGTGATCATTTCTATGTGCTGTGGTTTGTTGGCAGGCATAGAAAAAGGATGGGGTTTATGGGGGTAACACAATTGATGGAAGATGATCGTTGGTGGATGGCTGGGCAGGGGAAAATTTAGGGATGGTCCAGAGAGGATAGAGGCAAGGAAGAGTGCACTGGGGTTGGACTTTCACCGGAACGTCATTTTGGTAAGGGTGCACAGAGTTTTCTTTAGGGGGATGGAGGGACTTATCAATGATAGTGTTCAGTGGAGGAATACATTTACTTGCTTGGATAGGGGGTGAAGGGTTGGATAGGGGATTCATCGAACTGAGAAGGCATTCTTCTCTGATGGAGAGCATATGTAACTTCGAATAAGCCGTACGGGTCGAGATGGGCGGTGAGGTGGGGTTGGGAGGATGTTTAATAATGCGGTGAATAAGAGTTGATTTTGTTGCTCGTCATCTTCAGAGCTATACGTGGTCCTCACGTATCTGTAGAGTTGTATGAGGGTCACATTTATATCCCCTTCATACTTGATCTCGTCGACTTTTATTATTTTGGGGGCGACGAGGGAACCCAAAAGTGGCCCTAAGGTCCGGATCACGAGGGATCGAAACTGGTTCCAGGTAAGCTTTTTGCTTTACCTGTTTAGTAATTTGGCAAAAAGAATAGCTCCAGGTAATCTTATCAACAATTTGGGAAACGACTTTTCCCAATTGCATAATGTGCAATGATGCAACGGCGATTTTTTCGCGGTCATTTTGAAATGCCACATCGTACAGTGGCTTTATTATGTCTAAGTAAGTGGCGATATCATACGTGTTTACATCATACTCGGGAATGTGTGTGAGTACCATAGCGGGCTGCCATTTTTGCGATGTTGCCATGCTTCTACTGTTCCAAACTTGCAGTTTAATGCAACCTTTTATCCGAATCAAGAACCACCGCTGCCGCCAATGTTATGCCCTGTTTTTCTACAGGATTAACTTGGGTAATGTGAGTTCTAAATGACTGGGTATATAAGGCTGCATGCACAATACAAGGTATGAGGAATAGAGAACACAAAGAAACAAATGGTAACAAGATACACGATCACGTTTATTGATATACCACTTCTGAAAGACTCGTGCAAGACAAAATATAGATTTGAACAACACTAGCATAAGTGGATCTGGATGGAGCCTAGTCTCCCACTTCCAACGTTGAGGTATTAATCTTCTGATCACTGGCTTTAATTCAACAGGTTTATATACCGAAGACCATCAATGTTACTTATAGAATCATATTCACTGTTAGATTTATTACTGGTAGCTCTGGTGCACAAGTAGTAGTTCACAGACTAGATTAGACACGCGTATTTTAGAGCACGGGAATTCTAGTAAACCTCAGGGGGTACTGATCTAAGTTTTATATTCTTGTCTCAGAAAATACATAGAACGCAAATCAGTGGGCGAACATTCAGATATCACTAGGGTTTCACTTCTATGTAATAATATCTGGGTATATGGTTGATTACGAGAGTTAGTATCGCCTGTTAATTAATGAACACTGATACGCTTAGCACTTCCTAATTGAATGGTTATAATGATTATACTGGGGCAATGAGATAGCCACTTCGTAGAAATATGAATAAGTGAAATCTCTAAATAGCACTGTAGTAATGTAGTATGGATAGAGTGAATCTTTGGGTAGTATTTGATGGGTCTGGTCCTGGTTATCTTGCGTCCATGATGTTGGGGGCTAGCGACTGGTTCCGCGGCCGTCCAGGGTGTCCATATGTATGAAGTTCTCCAATACGTGGACAGGTCCTTCTATTCAAGTCTGCCACGGAGTCTGCCGGCCCTGGAATCTCTCAACTCAGTAACAACACAAGGGCAGAGCTAGAGGTTAACTTCAGGGTAGTGAGCACTGGTTGGTGTCTAGCTTTCAACTGATTTGACTGGGGGCGGGAGCTAGGTTTATAGGCTCGGTTCTGGACCCTGTAGACAATAGGGATCTCGAGTCTTATGGACTTATTTGAGTTCTCAATAGATATGGGGACTAGGTAATATGGTGATTACTGTTGTGGCACATGGCTATAGGAAGCCTTCATATTTTAATATAACTGAGCCTTAGTAAGAGGTACTATTTTGGCTATACTGGAAGTATTGAGGGGAGAGAGACTGGATCTACTTTGCGAGGAGGATGGGGACAGCTGTGAAAGGAGCGTCTCTCTTAGATTGTTCAATCTTCATTCTATGGTATAGCTGAGGTGTTAATTTAGTGATCAGAGTATGCAAGAAAGGTAAATGGTTTATTGTGAGTAATAGAGGTTAGTAAAGGTGTTAGTCATGCATGGTTAGTTCATTGATAGGAAGAATTCCTGTGCTTCCTGGCAATGACCCGGGAGTCCAAGCAGGGGTCAGGTATACCTCCGCGGGGGTGGGGGTCTCCCTCCTCGGGTGGGTAAAAAGGGGTAGCCGGGCGCTCTCTCTCTCTGGGATGGTCGTCCGGTGGCTATGGCTAGGGGCTTGCCATATCACCAGTGTTTGTAATAACCCTCTGTTTATGAGACAGATGGGGGTCTTCTTAATATCCAAACCGAAGGTGCCTTGGCTAGCTGGTTTTAATCGGTTGGTTGTTAATCGTATGGTTTGCTGGATGTGGTGGAGACTGGTTGCTAACTCTGCCACATTTATCTGGAAGTATGGCAATAGAAGTTAGTTACTGGTGAGGCGGCTAGCCTCGCACCGACGACCATTGGGTGCAGGGTTGTGAATAGGTTGTAAGAGAATAGATGGCATGCAAGGGGTTAGTAAAGTTCTAATGTTGTTCTGGCCTATTAAGGAAAGGCAGGCTGGATAGGAGTATATATATACAAAATTGGAGAGCGTTAGCAACGGAAAAATCGAGGATCTTCAAGAGGTATGAGAGAGAGGCTAGGTCGGACAAGAATCGAGAAGCGCGGGTATCTTAATGAGAGGGGGGGGGGGGGGGGGGGGGGGGAAGCCAGGGGCTACAGGGAAATTTGACCCTAAGGTCCCTGGGCGTGGGGGTGGCATTAGGTTACAATTGATATTGGAGTTTGAAAGGACAGTGAAAGTACGTTAGTCAAATGCTTCCGGGGGATGCAAATACGGGGTGGTATATGAGTCTGGAAAAGATAGAATCATGTGGACTGTGGGCGGTGGGGGTAAGGAGATTAACTGTAGGTGTGTGCTTGACTGTGGATAAAGTAAGGAAAAACATGGTGTATTATTTCTCGTACATACGAGGGGTTATGGACCTATTATTTGACATGCTTTTTTGTACGTCTAGGTGTTCCTGGGAACTGCGTTTTCTATGAAATATAGACCAAAGGAAAGCGGCAGTTCTTCGGGGTACTGCGTTATTGTTTCGAGGTACTATGATAGATACTGGTAACAAAGGTTATCTATACAATCTCTGGTTGGGGTAAGGATTACATTACAGCATGGTGGCTAACATTGTAGTCATGACTGTCTAAGTCTTATGGGGGCAATGGTTTCTATCTTGTGGTGTACCCGTGGGTATCTTTAATTTCTTATGAGTTTGGACATGTGGTTTCTTTTTCACATCTACTTCTCGAGGTAAGAACATACAAAGATATAGGGCTGTCGGATTGGTTGGCATTGGCTCAACTCAGGGACAGGGCATGGATGTTTTTAACACCTTACGAGCGGCCTATGCGGTTTATTTATATGTACCGCACAGGGGGGTGTTTTTATAAGCCAAAATAGGGCTGTTACGTGATCATTTTCATGCCTAAATAGGACCCAGAACGTAAAACAAGTACCTATCCCTGAAAGGGAATAAACAGACCTTTTCGAATGACACCATATCGATCCTTTTATGATGGCTACTTTTCTTGCAATAACCGTGCAACGCGAGTGCAAAATGTAATTCGTACTTTCCCCATATAATTCAGTATGTAGCGAGTGAGAGAGGGAGGGGGGAGCTGTGATTCGTGTCAGTAGGTTCGCCACGGTGGTCTGGGGCAGTCATACGCTCGCTAGTCTCCTGCCACCACTTGTCTCTCTTCTCAGCAACATTACGTGCTGAAATTGCCACTAGACCTATGTCGAGCGCCGCCACATAGTCCAGCTTTATTATCTCGACTTATGTGGTGAGCCGCTATTAATTAAGGGTTAATATGAATGTATATTCTTGTTCATCATCGTGTTGGTAGAATCGGGCGGATAAGAGGTGTACGACACGAAGTAATATGGCGTAGTGTGGACTGTGGATACGAAGGAGGTAAGTGGAAGACGTATGACAATTGTGGAAAAGTAAATGGAAAAGGTGAACACAATGGCGGATAAAGATACTTAACCTAAGGATTGAATACATAGATTTTATGGGCGATGAGTCTTCAGAAACTTAGTCTGGCAAGACAAGATATGTTAGGGAATGTTAATATTAATACTTAAACTAAGGATTAAATACATAGATTTTATGGGGCGATGGGTCTTCAGAAACTTAGTCTGGCAAGACAAGTTTATGTTAGGGAATGTTCATATTAATACTTAACCTAAGGATTGAATACATAGATTTTATGGGGGCGATGGGTCTTCAGAAACTTAGTCTGGCAAGACAAGGTATGTTAGGGTATGTTAATATGAATATCTTAAACCTAGGGACAGCATGGGTGTATTAACTTCTAAGGTATATAACATCTACTTCTCGGATGTAAGAACATACATAGATATAATTATGGCTGTCTGATTTGTTGGCATTGGCTCAACGTAGGGACAGGGCATGGGTGTTTTTAATATGAATGTATATTCCTGTTCATCATCATTGTAGTTAGCAGTGTAGGACACAAGGGGGTAGTGTACGTGAGGTGTGAAAAATGGTCAGTTTAGAAGGGGTATGTAGGTGCAGCCTGGAGCTGCTTAGCCCTGCGGGCTTGGGCCTGTCTGAATTGGCTGGCTCGGTCAGCTGGTCCTTTCGTTCTGTGGACCTTTCTTTTGGGTGTTTCTGTGTGGTGTTCGCTCGTGGCTTCTGTGGTGGGCTTCTTGTTCTGGGGCATTTTAGGCAACCTGCCTTTTGTCTCTTTCATATATATAGAACAAAAGTAGGCGTTGATTTCTTCCCGGCGAGCTATAGCAAGCCTGTAATTAAGGAGGAACTGGCATTATTCTACCGAAAAATGTACAAATTTATTTAGAAGGATCTTGGGAATGTTTTTTTAAGCTTGATGGAGGTCTATGTAGGAAACAAAAGAAATAATCAAAACATATTAATAAATCGACCAATAAATATACCCTTCCCCCTTAACCCTTATTTAGCGGCGAGCAACATAAGTCGAGTTAAATAAAGCTGGACTATGTGGCGGCGCTCGACATAACTCGAGTGGCAATTTCAGCACGTAATGTGGCTGAGAGAGAGAGACAAGTGGTGGCAGGAGACTAGCGAGCGTATGACTGCTCCAGACCACCGCGGCGAACCTACTGACACAAATCTCAGCTCCCTCCTCCCTCTCTCACTCGCTACATACTCAATTATGTACTGAAAGTACCGAATTACCTGCTTTTTGCACTCGCGTTACACGGTTATTGCAAGAAAACTATCCATCATACAAGGATCGTTATGGTGTCATTCGAAAGCTCTGTTTATGCCCTTTCAGGGATAGGTACTTGTTTTACGTTCTGGGTCTTATTTAGGCATGAAAATGATCACGTAAACAGCCCTATTTTGGCTAAAAACACCCCGCTGTGCGGTACACATAAATAAACCGCATAGGCCGCTCGTAAGGTGTTAAAGGTATACTCATTTAAGGCTTTACTTCGCTACAGCATTGAAAGACTTTGATCATTATGTGGCAAGAAACTTTTAATGGTCACATAGCATAGATTAATCATGGTTTTATCAGGTACATTATAAAATACTATATGTTAATTTAAGCAAAAATTTATCCTTTCAAAATCCGTTTACGCATACATTTTTCTATTTTCTGGCTGTCATTAGACGATTTCATTGAGAATAGGACGAGCATATGAAATTCAGAAGGATAATTGAGATAGTTTTTACCCTTATAAATCCCACAGAATCTTTTTAAACTGTATAACATCGTCTAATAATAGCCAGAATAAACAGTCAAATGCGCCATAATCTTCAGAGTGTTTAAAAGAACTTTATTATATTTTGTTATACTAACCCTTTCCCTGTGGGAGACGTTCTGGAACGCATAGGCAATTTACAGCAATTTCCAAGCTTTAAAAGCCTGTAAAAGCCGTAGAAATTGAGTGTCAGTGGGCGGGACAGCGAGGGGCCCACCTCCGACTGTCAGCACGGCCAGCCACGCACTGAGGGAAACTGGGGTCTCGGACCGCGGTCTCAGCAGTGTTGCCAAGCCGCTACATTGATAATAATTAGCGAGTTTTCCCGAATGTCTATGGCAGCGCTGCGGGTGAACCCCATGAGTTAGGAAGCTGGTTCTAGTGTCAGTTTGAAGCTATTTTCGTTTAGTTTTCGGCAGAATACATTTCATTTTATGCAGATACTTGATTAATCATTCAGGAGTGCCTGAATATGCCCTAAATAGCGCATATATGACCGCAGCCATTATTTTTTTTTTATATTCGAGTAGTATGCAAGTGTGATTTCCTGCCATTATATGGGTTTCCAGACCAACAAAACTATGGATTAACCCGTTCAGTACCAGTTCCTTTCTTTTAACTTTCTTCTGGCTCCTATTACACGATTCTATTCAGTTTAACCTTCTACCTGCGGGAGACTTACCTGAACGCCATGGCAATTTACAGGCTTTAAAAGCCTCTAAAAGCGTGTAAAATCGAGTGCAAGAGAGCAGGAGTACGATAGG
This sequence comes from Paralithodes platypus, assembly GCA_032716605.1. Classification (NCBI taxonomy): domain Eukaryota; kingdom Metazoa; phylum Arthropoda; class Malacostraca; order Decapoda; family Lithodidae; genus Paralithodes; species Paralithodes platypus. Next base: position 31,795,825 of record CM064564.1, on the reverse strand, counting down.
CCACACGTCCGTCTCCCAGCCAATCGGCCGTGGCACTGAAGGCTCTGAGTCAGACTCTCGCGAGATATACAGTGCTACCAAAGGCAAATGTAGCGAGACATTAGCGAGAATTTCTCATTTTAGCGAATGTCTATGGTAGCGCTGCGGGTGAACCCTGTGAGCTATGAAGCTCGTTTTGGTGTCATTATTAAGGTAGTTTTTGGCTGAATACATATATTTTCATTCTGACACTTGCCTAATCAATCAGGAGTGCCTGTATGAGTTCTAATATGGCGGAAATATGCCCGCACTGAAGGTGTTAAAAGGGGCCTCCAGCAATGAACAGGCTTCGAACTATCTCAATTAACCACTTTTACTACCACAGATCCTATTTAAGCTGCACATAATCGTCTAAATATAGTTAGACTAAAATAAAGAACACGCCGGTACAGAAGGGGTTACTTATGCTACCACTATTGAATAATTAACTTCCTTAAGAAGACTCACATGCAGTTGGGCTACTTCTTATTTTGTAAATCTTACAGTACTTATATTTTTTCATTTAATTTATTACAGTTATTACAAAAATATATATATATTATACAAATTTCATTATTGGATTCAGTGATAGTGTTTGAATATGCAGACACCGTGAGGGGGAAAATTGTAGGTGTATAGGAGAGAGAGAGAGAGAGAGAGAGAGAGAGAGAGAGAGAGAGAGAGAGAGAGAGAGAGAGAGAGTAGGCCTAGTTATTATAGAAACACAAAATTAACATGAAAGTGAAGAAGTGGAAGAGGAAATGGGAGAGGAGGGGGGCTGGCTATGAGGATGTAAGTGGTTAATATGCAGCAACATATTTATCTTGTTTATTTAAAAGAGAGTAAGTGAAAGATAGAATGAGCTTCATTAAGATGTAGGGACCAATATGTGAAGAAACTGCAGGAAATAGCGCATTTGTGCGTATTTGTCTGAAAGAGAGAGAGAGAGAGAGAGAGAGCAGTTAGTTAGTTAGTTAAAATAAGACATCAGAGGTTATCAACCTTTTTGAAGTTTTAAGCCAGCACACTGTAAGTCAATAATAACGTCAGGAGTGGAGCCCCTTTTCGAGAACTCCATAGTCCCAAAGAGAGAGAGAGAAAGAGATTAATTTACTTCTAACTCCTGTACGATTTTGGCACATAGATGGGGGGCTGGTACACCTGAGCGTAAGGTGGCAGGTAGTTGTGGTTGGGGGTGTAATCTGGCAACTCATATGACGCTTCGGAGGACGGCCTTAGAAAGTATTTAGGTGTGGGAGGGTTATACAGGGTTCCTCTTCTTCTTCACTTGACTCTTCTGACTCGGACTCGGACTCTTCCTTCTCTTTCTTGTATTTGTCCTCGCCTCTCCTGTCTTTCTCATCACTCTCGTCTTTCTCTTCGCTCTCTTCTTTCTTCTTATCCGGCAGAGCATAGAAGAAAACCTCGTTGGACTCTTGTGCCTCTTGATCCTCATGGGGTAAGGTTAGTACGTGGCTGTAGGAGGATGTTAGAGGGCCATAGGATGGCCTTGGAGGGCCGTATGTGAGTCTTGGAGGGCCGTATGTGGGTCTTGGAGGACCGTATGTGGGTCTTGGAGGGCCGTATACTGATCTTGGAGGGCCATATCTGCGTTTGGGAGGACCATAGGAATTTCTTGGACGACACACAGGCCTAGGTTTGGGTTTAGCGGAGTACGAGCGCCTTGGCACTGTGCAGCTGAGTCTATGGCATTTGTAGGTGGGTTTTGGACTAGAATATGAAGGTCTTGGTGGTCCAGGTTTTGGTTTTGGAGGGCTGTATGCACGCTTGGGAGAGGGATGAGATTTTCGGGGTGGCGGGACGTACACTGGTTTCTCTACGGATTCGTCAGAGGCGGGATTTTCGTAAGTGTGACGAACTGGAGCATAGCGGGGCGCCTCCTCACGCGATTCAGATGACCCGGAGGATTCGCACGACTCTGGATGTTTCACCTCACCTTCATATGTGACCTCTGCAACAAATCCGGAGTCGCCGTCCACTTAATAAGAGACTTTCTGCTGGCGACCGTCGGGGAGCTGCATGTAGTAGGAGCCTTTGGTGGTGTCGCCGTCTCGGGATTCTTGGCGGCCGAAGTTGTTGCCCGAGTAGCCGTGTTGAACATCGTAGCCGAACTCGTACTTGGCCTCGGTCGACTCATCGATTTCTCAGAAGACTCCTGAAATGTAAGACTCGCCAGTCAATATACAGTACAAGCACAAATTCATGACGTAAATTAGACAGATAATATATATATATATAAGTTCACTATATCTGATATAAAATGCAGAAGTATAATTAAATCTATTATAAAGTAGCAATTTGTTAAGAGTATATTGATGGTGCATAACATGTGAACAATGTTATCGTTTCAAATGTCAGTATTTATTGTTATGCGAGCAATCAACCTATAATACTTCTTTTCACAAATTGTAAAAACAAGAAAAACAATCAAATAAGGGTTGAGAACTGTACCGAGTCTGAGGATGTATAGTCCGCTACGACCGCCACCACCACCGCCGTCAAAATCAACACCGCCTACAACATACAAAATAATGAATTCATATTTGATTAATTACAAATAGATACGTAGTTAATTCAATATATATACTCAAATCAATCAATCTATCTATCTATCTATCTCATATAATATATACTGTTTATATATGTATATATACAGTATAATATATATATATTTATATATATATAATTATATAATATATATATATATATATATATATATATATATATATAATATATTTATATATATATATATATTATATATATATATATGTTTCTAATCTCTCAGTGGGGATCGAACCGTCGACCATCAGGACGATAGCCGACGCTTTAATCAATTACACCACGGCAGTCTGCACGTAGTGTAACAGTTAGTTACAGACTGCCGTGGTGTAATTGATTAAAGCGTCGGCTATCGTCCTGATGGTCGACGGTTCGATCCCCACTGAGAGATTAGAAACATTTAGTGGCTCACGTGTATTTGTGATATAATCTCAATATATATATATACAGTACCGGTATATATACGAGATAAATTGATAGATAGATTGATTGATTTGAGTATATATATATATATACATGGCATTAGTTATCCTAATGTAAATGTTATATCTAGCCATGAAATATATATATTTTTTGTATTCCTTTATTCATTGTTTTCAGAAGAAGCTTCATTTGTACTTGTTGGAAGCCTTCTATTAAAACGGCAATCATCAATATTCTTACGAAAAGTATAAAATGGGGTTTAAGTGTGTTCCTGAATAATTCAGCACAATATTTTAAACATATACACTTTTGATTGCTTTATTTTTATTTTGCGTGTTTTTATAATAGTCTTCTGCCTTGTCCTTGAGTAGCAAAAATACACTAGGGTAAGCTATACAATACACACGTAGTGATCCAACTAGTGCGTGATATCGATTACAAACAAAAGTAACAAAATAGTAGTTATATTTATATATTGTCAAACTGTACAATAGTTAAGGTGTTTTTTGACACAAATTCATTGGTCCAACTAATCTTATGTGAGTATTATAAACTATGTTGCTTTTTTATTAGATCACCAATTACGAATTGAGCTGTCTATCACTCTACAGCATAAATTAAAGTATGCGTCTAATTTGATGACAAACTAAACACAGATTATTAATCTATTAGCAAATTTGATCGTTTAAAAGTAGTATCACAATCATTATATATATTTTATGACATATATGCCCGACATTCAAACATGATAGACAATTTAGCTCTTTTTCTACTTTCATTCACAAAACAAGGAAATGCTGTTTTATTAAAACTTAAAATGTTGTGCTTTCTAGTATTCTCAACACCTGGTCACTTCAAACCCCTAACTAATTTGTTGGCCAATATATATGCTTTATATCACTTCGATTTGCAATTGATTTCGTTGTTTTTTCCTCTCGTTTCGCTTCCACAACAATGAACCAAAACGATGAAGATATGACGTCACCCTTCCTCCCATGATGATAGCGTGAAGCCAACTGCCCTCCGTGACCAGCGCCCCACTTGTATATACCTTCCCTCCTGTGACGTCACGGGAGGGGCTCTGGCATGTGTAGTCACGCTTCTACTCTATCACGCTGATCTCCTAATGGCAGCACATTTATTCACACGCTACAGTTACCCCAATAAATCCTGTTACAGTTAAGATGGTTCACAAGTTAATTTCCATTTTGGATTTCTTCAGGTGATTTTCGTAAGCAAAACGTGAACTGAATATAATCATCTGCCAACACCATCAATAAAGCGAATATGTCAGTATTTAATTGAAAGGTTTAATGTTATAAGAACATTATTATATTGTTATATTGCATTTTATTTGTCTGAACTTATTTTTTCAAGGTGGGGGGGGGGGGGATATTTGTTCCCTAGACCTCTACCAAGCTTTAATAAAAAAAAAAAAAAAAAAAAAAAAAAAAAAAAAAAAAAATCGAGATAATTGGGTACATTGTTCGCTAGTGAGATGTCCAGGCCGAAGACTGATTCCTCTTAAACTACAGGGTCGCTATCGCTTGCCAGGACAAAAATCAACAGCTAAAGGGCACGATTCTTGATATGGGGTGAAAGGTCTTAAAATTGTCAAACACATGGGACGAGTCTTAAATTCTCAACCATAAACCTCCCCTTTAAGTCAGTTTTCGTTAACTGCTTTTTGTTGCAAATATATAGCATAATTTGATCTAGAACAGTGACCTTCAAGAGAGCAAAGATTATCCCTTATAAGATACGATGGCGTATTTCCTTTCTGTTTTCTGGGTATTATTCGACGATTTCATTCAGATTAGGATGGCTATATGCAAGTCAGAGGCTTAATTGAGATAGTCGTAATTAACCCTTATATCTCCCACTGATCCTTCCTAAGCTGTATACAATCGCCTAATGATTGCCAAAATATACTGTTAAAATGCGACATAATCTTCAAAGGGTTAACCCCTTCTGTACCAACCACGACTTATTCACTTTCTGCTGGCTACTTTTAGACGATTTTATTCAGTTTCAAAAGGACCTCCAGCAATTTACAGGCTTTGAACTATCACTCTTAACCATTTTCGCTACCACAGATACTTCTTAAACTGCACAAAATCGTCTGAATATTGCCAGAGTAAACTAAAAAAGATGTCGCCGGTACAGAAGGGGTTAATGGACGAATTGGATACTGCTATGTCCTATTATTGACAGGTATTCATAATTAACAACCTATTTCGTGACAAAATCTTGGTAATAGCCGAGTTATCAGGATGGCGAGATAGCAATTTACCATCAGCTGGGAGAAAAAGAAAAACTATAGGGAGTCAAATTTGTCTTCTGATATATAGCTAACCATCTCTTTCATTATACTGTATTATGATATATAGCTAACCATCTCTTTCATTATACTGTATTATGATATATAGCTAACCATCTCTTTCATTATACTGTATTATGATATATAGCTAACCATCTCTTTCATTATACTGTATTATGACACATTTTGACAGTTTATTCTGGTTATATATAGCTAACCATCTCTTTCATTATACTGTATTATGATATATAGCTAACCATCTCTTTCATTATACTGTATTATGATATATAGCTAACCATCTCTTTCATTATACTGTATTATGATATATAGCTAACCATCTCTTTCATTATACTGTATTATGACACATTTTGACAGTTTATTCTGGTTATCATTAGACGATGTTCTACAAATTTGGAAGGATCTGTGGGAATTAAAAGGGTAAAGACTATATCACTTAATCCTCTGACTTCCATATACCCTTTCTAATCTAAACAAAATCGTCTTGTAATAGCCGGAAAACAGAACAGAAATGCGTCAGGAAGAAATCGACACCTAAATGGCACGAAAGGTCTTCTAATTGCCAAACTAATGGGGTAAATGTCTTATAATCTCAAAACTAATGGGCTAAGCACGAGGGAAAAGGGGGTCCAGAAACCACAAATATTCAATCTATACCCATTCTGATTCAATTATTAAAGAATATATATGAATGCAGGAGTCTTCTTCTATGCATTATAAGTGTTCATGTTTAGTAATTGTTCTATATTTATATATTTGTGTATTTATCTATTTATTTATTTATGCAATTATCTTTTATGTATATATTTATTATTCATTTCTTATGTACTTATATATATATATATATATACAGTACTCGCGGTTGAAAATGTCGGAGACACTTGAAGCACGGGATTTCTGGAAATCGAGGTTTGGAGGCATAAATATTGCGGGAGAGTGGCGAATCGTACGTTTGGCAACTCTGCCGGGTACAGGCATCCCCTTGACGGAGCATAAGCACATCAGTTGAGAGGCGACCGTGGTGACGAATGGATGTATGTCGGTGATAGGGCCGAGTTTTTCAGCCATCTTGCCCATACCGGAGGTACTATACCTACCCTCCCGCCAGTGTTATGCCTCCCAAACCTCATTTAACCACATCCCAGATTGAGGTTATCAAGGCCCTTCATATTGAACACAAAACAACCCAAGAAATCAGTGCGCATACGGGAATAAACGTTCGTACTGTACAAAGGTGGGTGAAGAAGGTACGAGCAGCTGATCCGGGCACCACGCCGACGCACAAGAAGAGGCCAGGAAAAAAACCATTGCTGGGGCCCCGGACCCTGCATATTATCAAGAGGCAGCTGGAAGCTAATCCAACCCTTAATGCTACTCAAATTAAGCAAAATAATCCCCTGCTGCTGTCAAAAGTTGCCATACGTACGCTCCAGGATTATCTTAGAAAAAGTTAGGGTACCGCCGCTGCCGTGCTGTGCCCAAGCCCTGGCTTACCCGTCAACATCGCCGAAATCGCCTTCAATTTGCAAAGAAACACAGAGGTTGGAGTGGAGAGCAGTGGAGGAAGGTACTGTGGAGTGACGAAAGTACATTCACAGTCACTGACAATGCCGGGAAGTATGTCTACCGCAAGCGAGGCAGTGACCGCTTCAACCCTAAGTACACTCGCAAAACTGTAAAATTCCCTGATAGTGTGATGGTGTGGGGTGCTTTTAGTTACTACGGTGTTGGCAAACTAGTTTTTCTACCCAAAATGCGCGGATGAATGCCAACTCCTACATGGAGCTACTTGAGGATAATTTACCTGAGTCTATGAGAAAGTGCCGTGCTAATTATTATATGCAAGACGGCGCACCTTGCCACACAGCTCGTAGTGTCATTGGTTACCTGAACGACTGTATTGTGCCCTTCTTTAACCCTTGGCCAGGGAATTCCCCGGACTTAAACCCTATTGAGAACTTGTGGGCCATCATAAAGTCCACAGCTAGTGAATTATGACACCTCGTCTCTGCCCCGTCTCAAAATTGCCATCCAGGATATCTGGGATAATATCGACGGTAAATATGTTCGTCACTGTGCTGAGTCAGTTCCCAGGCGTCTAGAGGCGGTGAGAAAGAACCGTGGATATTCATCTAAGTATTAAATATGTGAGTTACCCATAAAATTCGTTTTTTTTACCTTTTCTTATCAATGTTCTCTGTGCGTATGTTTTTTTCAGCTTGGGGGGTACCGCGGTGACACTTTCAACCGCGAGTACTGTATATATATATATATATATATATGTATATATATATACCGGTACTGTATATATATATATATATTCATACAAAATAAACGTTTAAAAGGAGCTCCGTCATTATGGGTGCCTTACAACACGAACGTCCAATTACACGAAAACAGAACTAAATAAGGCGAACTTTAAGCCACATAGTACCAGCAGTGCACGCCCTAATTTCGTGACCCCCCCCCCCCCCGCCTTAACAAAGAGTGTTGGCCCGGTCAGGTCAGGTCAAGTACAACCCCACCTCGCTGACCCGTGCTACCGCCAGACGCTGCAGACGCTCTGTCAACGCTCTCACGATATCGATCATAATTTGAGTATTAACTACTCATCCTCTTCATTCTTGTGCATGAAAGGTGGTTAAGAGCACGTTTAACCATCCTGTAGCTTAGTAAGTAACACTGCACGATATTTCGCTGTGTATTGACTGATAAACTTTGTGTTTATCACAAGACTCCTGCTCGGACAGGGCGCCACTAGCGCCATCTATTGTTTTTGTTTTGCTTTGTAAACAAACGCTCTCTTATTACTATTTATATAAAATCGTAGCCCCTAATTTTACCCATTACCTACTGTAGTAAGTATCTATTTAACTGCCTTGTATGTAAGTAAAGCTTTGCATATTAATTTGCTAATAAAACAATATTGTTTACTAACTAACCGCCTCCAGGGACTAACGCCGACACCATTTTGTAAACAAACCTTTTTGGGGGATTATACATATTAAATTCCAGCAAATTTTGTACCAAATTTAAGTGCATTCATTTATCTTTTCCCCCTAGATATATTCTTGACTTTTTCTCCTCAGACTGATTTTACTTTAAGCTAAGGGTGGTATTTGTACAAACTAACCTAGCCTAACCCAACCTGCCAAGCTTTTAACCTAACCCAAACCTAGCCTAGCCTATAGCCAGCCAATCTGTTTTATTATTAACTCTTGTTATATTGTATTTAGCATCCTACTGTAGCTATATATATTTGTAATTTTAGTTGTTGCTTGCACGATCTTGTAATAACCTTTGACTGATACACTTTTTTATCTAAAAAGAGTAGGCTACTGCTTTACTAGGGTACAGTGACACCAGGGTCATCTGTTGACACAGTATATTAACCCCTTGTGTGCAGTCACACTTTATTTTTATATAATCTCTATTTGGTGAATTGTATATTTAGTTACATATTCTGTTATACATATATTTGTTTAAGGTTAGGTAGCCTATATCTGCGAATTTCAATTTTATTATATTCGGTTAGGCTATTCAACGCTGGTAGCCTATTATTGCGTATTTCAATTTAAAAAAAAAAACTTTTGGTTAGGCTATCGCCCCTGGAAGCCTAATTCTGCGTATCTCAACATTTTTGTTTTCGGTTAGGCTATCACCCCTGATAACCTATTTCTGCGTATTTCAGCATATTTGTTTTCGGTTGAAGTGATTGAAGTGTTTTTTAAAGTGAGTGAAATGTTGTAAAGTGAGTGAATTGTTTTTTAAGTGAGTGAAGTGATCTGAAGAAAGTGACTGTCACCATGCCTCGCGCTTGTGCGAACTGCGCCGGTAGGTTTGGTGAGTCCATGTTTGCTACTATCGATCTTCAAGTCTGCCGGCTCTGCCAGCAACGAGAGAATTTAACAGTGAAATTAGATGAAGCCTACAACAAGATCAACGTCCTCACCATGAAGCTGGAATCACTCCAAGAGTTTGTAACACTCAACGTTGGAGTGCCACAAACTTCAATTGTCACCGCAACTCCAGCAGCCACCAACGCCCCAACGTCAACTGCCAACAATTCAACGCCTACAGTAGCCATTTCAGCTGATGTTTCCGATACTCAAGATACAAATAGCGACTCTCTTCCCCCTCAAGACAACTTCCGTGTCGTGAGGAACAACGTTTGCCCCAAGACCAGGAAACACATACCGATTACCGAGTGTCAAAACCGTTTCCAGATACTCGCAGACTCAGATGACGAAGAGGAAATAGAAGAAGTCCGGCTCGTGGGAGACTCGATGATACGTGGTCAGCTCACAGAGTTTTGCGCCAGGGCACCTAAGACCAGGAAGCGTTTTTGTATCCCTGGTGGTGGTGTGGATGACGTAGTTGCAGCAGTTGACGAAGTATCAAAGTTGGCCCCTGCTAATACAATGTACGTCATCCACGTTGGATCCAACGATGTACAGCGAACCCGGTCGGAAGATTTGCTTTTAAAGTACCAGCAGCTGATCAAGTCGTTTAAGGAGAAGTCATCAAGGATCATCGTCTCAGGAATCGTCCCCCGGCTCGGTGTAGAGAGCCGATTTTACAACATAGCCACCAGCACAAATCGTTGTCTAGCAAACCTCTGCAGGAAGGAGAACGTGGGATTCGTCGACACCTGGGACAATTTCTACTACGATGACTATTTGTTTTCGGACGATGGAGTTCATCTGAACCAGGTGGGAGCAGCGCGTTTTGGGCGTCTTCTCAACGATGCGGTGAAGGATTTTCGGAGAAGAAATCGACTCAGCACAGGACAACCAGGAAGGAGGACCGAAGACAGCGAGGACGGCAATCTACAAAGGAATTAAATACTAATCCGTTAAGAACCGCGAATTTGGATAAAGCTCCACCAACACGACCCAAATTCAAACCCGTCAGGGATAACGACCGAGGACCGAGGACAGCTATGAATGTAAATGTAGATCCGACCAGAACCAAAAATTCGATGAAAGAACGATCTGCGAGTTCTAAAACCGCAACTTTAAAGGTTTTCTATGCAAACGCTCGTAGCATACGCAATAAATTTTCAGATTTAGAGGAAATAGTGTTTACAGAAAATTATGATGTGATTGGCATAACAGAATCTTGGCTCAATACACAAGATAGAGACTTTTTAGCAGAGTATTCACTTCCCGGTTATGTAATGTTTGAGAACAGCCGAATAAATAAAAATGGAGGTGGCGTTTTATTTTATATCAAAGAAAGTCTTAACCCGACCCTCGTGTCAAAACCTCAAATTGTGAACGTCGACACATCTTTTGTGCTAATAAAGAATAATAAAGGTACAAAATAATACTTGCGTTAATATACAGACCTCCAGCTCAATCAGTGCAAACTGACCGAGAAATTTACGAACAAATTGCAGATGTAAGTAACTCACAAGATACCGTAATTTTTGGCGACTTTAATTTACCTGTGACCAAGTGGGGCGATACTCTTACTTCACACTCCGGACATGACTTGTATACGAACTTGCAAGAGAGTTCGCTTTATCAATTTGTTCGAATGCCGACCCGTGGTAATAAACGTTCTTGACATTGTACTTGCAACAAAAGAAGAATTGATAGAGAATTTGAATGTTGGTGATGAATTCAGTAACAGCGACCATCGTACGATAACTTTCACTTTAAAGTTTACTAGTAACGAACCAAATAGTAGCATCGAAAAAGTCCCTAATTTCAAGAAAGCAAACTTCCATAAACTTAGAGCTATGTTTAAAGAAACTGACTGGAGCTTTTTAATTAACAATAACGACATAAATACATCTTGGAAGTTATTCGAAACCACTTACCTAAAGCAGTGCAAGACTGCATACCATCGAAAATACGGCGTCCAGGCCATAATAATAAGCCCAAATGGTGGAATAAAGATATTTCAAACTGCCTGCTTGCTAAAAAATTTGCTAATGATAGATTAAAATCCTCACAAAATGACGAAGAACGGGTGAAATTTGTAGAGCTACGACGCAAAGCCAAAAAGTTAATTAAGCAAAGTAAAAAGACCTTAGAGTTACATATTGCGGATCAAAGTAAAACAAACCCGAAAGAATTCTATAGTTATATCAGAAAGAAAAAAGTAGTTACTTCAACTGTTGGACCGTTAGTCGATGAAAAAGGAGAATACACCAAAGATGAAGTACAAATGAGTAATGCCCTCAATACCTTCTTTGCATCAGTTTTTACAACAGAAGACCTCAGTGATATCCCTACACCATCGCCGATTCAGATTGATAATTCAGATGTTCTAAGCAATATCACTGTTACAGAGAGAGAAGTATTGAATTGTTTAGATAAACTCAAGGTAAATAAAACGCCAGGACCTGATACAATCTCGCCTAGAGTTCTAAAGGAAGCTAAGAATGAGCTCTCCAAACCACTGACATTACTATTCAATAAATCCTTGCAGTCTGGAACTATGCCTGATCAGTGGAAGCTAGCCAACGTAACACCGATATTCAAAAAAGGCAGCAAATCCCTACCCAGTAACTATCGTCCAATTAGCTTAACCTCAGTTGTATGTAAAATGCTAGAAACGGTCATACGGGACAGACTCGTAAATCACTTAGAGGAAAATAACATACTTAAAGATACTCAACACGGCTTTCGTAAAAAACGTTCCTGTTTAACAAACCTCTTAGACTTCTTCCACGATATCCTCAACCTCTACGATGAGAGTAAAGCTGTAGATCATATATACCTTGATTTTCAAAAGGCCTTTGACAAAGTTCCCCACAAACGTTTACTGCTAAAACTAAAAGCGCATGGAATACAAGACGGTGTGTTGAAATGGATAGAAAATTGGCTCAGCAACAGAAAGCAAAGGGTAGTCATAAACGGTAAGGCATCTAAATGGACCAATGTAAGTAGCGGGGTACCCCAGGGATCGGTACTAGGACCAATTCTCTTTCTAATTTACAATCAACGACATAGATGAGGGTCTCACCTGCACAATCTCAAAATTTGCTGACGATACAAAAATTGCAAATAGCGTACTCTCAAAAGAACAAGTTGACGATATGCAACACAATCTAGATAAATTGTCATGTTGGGCTCAAATTTGGCAAATGAGTTTCAATGCGGATAAATGTAAAGTACTACATGTCGGATACCTAAATGAGAAAGCAAACTATGCGATGAATGGCACTCAGCTTAAGAATGTAAACAGAGAAACTGATCTGGGAGTAACAATATCGAGTAACCTAAAACCGAGTCAACAATGTTCAGAAGTTGTTAAGAAGGCAAACAAAATAATTGGCTTTATAGGCAGGTCATTTGAGCATAAATCCAAAGAAGTTATCCTAACCCTTTACAATTCCTTAGTCCGCCCTCTTCTGGAATACTGCGTTCAATCCTGGTGCCCTTATTACCAAAAAGATATAAACAAGCTAGAACGAGTTCAACGTAGAGTTACCAAAATGATACCTAGCCTAAAGAACAAACCATACGAAGAGCGTCTTAGAGAATTAAATCTATTTCCTTTAACCCAGCTCAGATTAAGAGGCGACTTAATTCAAGTGTTCAAAATCATCAAAGGCATCGACAATATGAACTGTAGTAAGTACTTCACTATCGACCAATCTAATTACACGCGGGGAAACGGTTGCAAAATTATTGGTAAATCTTTTAACTCGCACGAATCTAAGAATTTCTTCTTCAATCGAGTTGTCAACTTGTGGAATGGGCTTCCCCGAGACGTTATAGACTGCAGCACCGTTGATTCATTTAAATTCCGCCTAGACAAATATCTCGCATCAAACCCGCGACTGACTGCGTTTGTAAATGAATAACTTTATCCTCCCCTCAGTTACTAACCCATATGTCCCCTACTAACTTCCTAGTCCTGCCACGTTAGTGGCAGGGCAGTAGTTCCCTTTCCAATGTTCCCTTACCCACTCTAAACCACTGTTTGGACACTTGATCCTCAGTGTTTTGGAGGACAAGCAACCTAGAAGGGTCACTAGATCTGTTGTTGCTTGATTTCCTTTGTACTCCTTTGTACCCCACTACCACCTCCCTCAACACAACTATATTTAGGGAAAGTCGCGGAAGGGAAGAGAACACGTGTAATTCCACCTAATTTTCGGTGTAATCGATATAAATTTATAGATATGAGTAACCCCTTTAGGGCCTTTAGTACCGATAACGTCTTTTTGTTATTTGATTCTAGCTATATTTGATTCTAGCTATATTTGATTCTAGCTATATTTGATTCTAGCTATATTAGATTCTAGCTATATTTGATTCTAGCTATATTTGATTCTAGCTATATTGTATTTGATTCTAGCTATATTGTATTTGATTCTAGCTATATTGTATTTGATTCTAGCTATATTGATTCTAGCTATATTTGATCTAGCTATATTAGATTCTAGCTATAGTGAGTCTAGCTATATTTGATTCTAGCTATATTGATCTAGCTATATTTGATTCTAACTATATTTGATTCTAGCTATATTTGATTCTAGCTATATTTGATTCTAAATATTTGATTCTAGCTATATTTGATTCTAGCTATATTGATTCTAGCTATATTTGATTCTAGCTATATTTGATTTAGCTATATTTGATTCTAGCTATATTTGATTCTAGCTATATTGTATTTGATTCTAGCTATATTTAAGTTGATTCTAGCTATATTGTATTTGATTCTAGCTATATTGTATTTGATTCTAGCTATATTGTATTTGATTCTAGCTATATTTGATTCTAGCTATATTTGATTCTAGCTATTTGATTCTAGCTATATTTGATTCTAGCTATATTTGATTCTAGCTATATTTGATTCTAGCTATATTTGGTTCTAGCTATATTTGGATGAGTTTATGCAGGTTAGGAAGGATCCGTGGATGTCAAAAGGGTTGAGAACAATCGAAACCTTGTAATTGCTAGAGGCCCCTCCTAAACGGAATAAAGTTGGCTAATAGTAGCCAGAATAATATGAAACGGACGTCACCGGTACTGAAGGGGTTAAATAATTGTAATGCATACAAGAGGTAATCGGTGCTTATGTAGAAGCAATACTGAGGATACCAAACAAAAACAACGTTATTATCTCCTCCAAACAAAAATTGAGGACATTGTGATCACCTCTCTGCTTGTCATTCTGTTTGTTTGTCTGTCTGTAAGCAGGATTTGTGTAATATTTATGGACTAAAAATGTCCCGACCAAGGGCCGATTTCTCCTAAGTTGTAGGCTCGCTATCGCTCGGCCAGAAAAAGTCTACACCTGAAAGGGTGAAGTGTCTTATAATAGCCAAACTAAAGAGGTGTAACTTTATTAACTTTACAAACCACTAGAGTGAAACAGGTCGATTCCAAAAAGAACCGCCCTGCACCAGATAGGGATAAAATGAGGTACAAGTGACAAATAAGGCCATCCAAAAGCTTACATTTGCTCAACGAGGGCGACAAGGATAGACAGGTAGAAATGGTTAGGATTTTGATTGAGATTGATGAGCTCTGGTAAACTAATGCCTGATTGCCGAGGACCATAGCTAATAAACCGTTTTTTCATCTGACAGCCAAGTAGGTTAAAACATATTCTTACCCTTTCTGTACCGGCGACGTCTAATTTATTTTAGCTATATTTATACATTTTGTGCAGTTTAAGAAGGATCTGTGGCAGTAAAAGGGTTAAGTGAAGGATCTGTGGCAGTAAAAAGGGTTAAGTGAAGGATCTGTGGCAGTAAAAAGGGTTAAGTGAAGGATCTGTGGCAGTAAAAAGGGTTAAGTGAAGGAGCTGTGGCAGTAAAAAGGGTTAAGTGAAGGATCTGTGGCAGTAAAAAGGGTTAAGTGAAGGATCTGTGGCAGTAAAAAGGGTTAAGTGAAGGATCTGTGGCAGTAAAAAGGGTTAAGTGAAGGATCTGTGGCAGTAAAAAGGGTTAAGTGAGATATGTTGAAGCTTTTTAGTTACTTGAGGTCCTTTGAAAACTGAATATAATGTTTTAATAGTAGCATATGTAAAGTGGAAATGGGGCACCGGTAGTCATAGGATTATGCATGGCAATTTAAGCGTGAAATGAGTGCAGTAAAATATAGAAAGATATAATATTATAATATGTGAAAGTAGCATATTATATGAGAGTACAATCAGATGAATCTGCTACCAAATATTGAACATCTGGTCTGGCCTCTTAACCAGCTACTTATACTGTAGTTAAAAGGGTTGGTTAAGATAGTTTGAAACCTTATTATTGCTAGAGGTCCTTCTTAAGCTGAATAAACACGTCTGATAGTTGCCAGAATATGATGAAAAGGACGTCGCTGGTACTGGACGGATTAATATAATTAGTTTGGCCAACTTCCGCCGTTTTGGTTCCACATGGGGTCATTAGCCGGGGTCGTTTTTCTGGGCCCTCTTCATGTTTATGCCCATAAGTTTTCAAATTGTATGACGTTCAGCTCATTAGATTGGCTATTTTAAGACCTTTCACCCCATTTCTTTTTCAATATTTAGACTTTTCGCGTCATTTAGGTGTCGATTTTTTCCTGACGAGCGATAGCGAGCCTGTAATTTAAGAGGAAACGGCCTTCGGCTGGGACAATTTTCTACCGAAAAATGTACAAATATATCTTGAAGAGGAGTCCTGAGGTTGTTTTTCAGTTTGATGGAGGTCTAGGGATGAAACTAGAAACATAATAAATAAATGAAAAAATTAACCAAAAAGTAACCCTCTCTCTTTAAATATATCCATACCCAAAACATAAATTCGGTAACATTATTACGTGCTATATAGTTTACGCCGTGGATCTAAAATCTACTGTATCAAAAATTAAATATCACCCCGTATTTTTTATGATTTGGGTACCACAATGGCGCTCAAAGACAATAAGATGGCCGCTCTCTATCAGGGATCCATTAACCACGTGGCAACTTATTTATTATTATTTATATATTATTATTTATTATTAATTATTATTTATTATGCATTACAATAGCGCTGATAAGTCATGTCTCGGCACCAAGCATGTTTTGATCAATAATTGGTATCAGCAATATCTAAGCTTCATTTCTACATATCGAGTGAAATATACAAACATGTTCCTATATGTTATGCCCTGTTTTTCTACAGGTTTAACTTGGGTAACGTGAGTTCTGAATGACTGGGTATATAAGGCTGCATGCACAATACAAGGTATGAGGAATAGAGAACACAAAATAAACACACGGTAACACGACACAAGTTCACGTTTATTGAAGTAAAGAAAAAAGAGCATAGAAAGATAGTTATATTCGCACAAAACAAATGATAGAAGGGAACTGCTAGCATTAGCGGATCTGGATGGAGCCTAGTCTCCCACTTCCAACGTTCAGGTATATTCTTCTGATCACGGGTTTAATTAGCAAGTTTTTATTTTACTGGAAGACCTCAATATATTCGTATAATTCAATGTCACTGATTTGACCTCTTGCTGGCTGGTCGCGTGCCCAAGTAGCAGCTCACAGTTAGGATTAGACACGCGTATATTGTAGAACACGGAAACCTCTAGTAACCTCATGGGGGTACTGAACTAAGTTTTATATTCTTAAGGCAGAAATACGTAGAACACAAATCAGTGGGCGAACGTTAGATATCACTAGAGTTTTAATATCTGAATAAGGTAATTACGAGAGTCAAGGTCGCCTGTTAATTAAAGAGCACTGATCGCTTAGTACGTCCCAAATGGAATGGTTAAATATGAATTACACTGGGCAAGGTCTTAGCCACTTTATAGAAAGTTAATAAGTGAGTATCAAGCTAGTACTATAACACTTAGTACTAGCAACATGAATCTTGAATAGTATTTGTAGATCTGGTTCTGGTTATCTTGCTTCCGGTGATGTTGGGGGCTAACGACTGGTTCCTCGGCCGTCCAGATGGTCCAAAATGTAGGAAGTTCTCAAGTCGGATCTCTTGACGATCGTTGCTGGCTACACACTTATATACCCACGAATTTGTGTGAAGGTTATAAGGTGCACGTTAGGACTTGTACATGGACAGATGCTTCTATCAGTCTTCTCTGCCACGGAGTCTGCTGGATCTGGAATCTCTCAACTCCGGAACAACACAAGGGCAGAGCTAGAGGTAAACTGCAGGGTAGTGACCACTGGTTGGTGTCTAGCTTTCAACTGATTTGACTGGGGGCGGGAGTTAGATTTATAGGCTCGGTTCTGGACCCTGTAGACAGTAGGGATCTCGAGTCTTATGGACTTAATTGAGCTCTCAATAGATATGGGGACTAGGTAAGATGGTATTTACTGTTGTGGCACAGGTCTATAGGAAGCCTTTATATTTTCATATAACTGAGCCTTAGTAAGAGGTACTAATTTGGCTATACTGGAAGTATTTAGGGGAGGGAGACTGGATCTACTTTGCGAGGAGGATGGGGACAGCTGTGATAGGAGCGTCTCTCTTAGATTGTGCAATCTTCATTCTATGGTATAGCTGAGGTGCTAATTTAGTGACCAGAGCATGCAAGAAAGGTAAATGGTTTATTGTGAGTAAATGGAGGTTAGTAAAGGTGTTAGTCATGCATGGTTAGTTCATTGATAGGAAGAATTCCTGTGCTACCTGGCAATGACTCGAAAGTCAAAACAGGGGTCAGGTATACCTCCGCGGGGGTGGGGGTCTCCCTCCTCGGGTGGGCAAAAAGGGGGAGCTGGGCGCCCTCTCTCTGTGATAGTCGTCCGGCGGCTGTGGCTAGGGGCTTGCCATATCACCAGTGTTTGTAATAACCCTCTGTGTATGAGACAGATGTGGGTGTCCTTAATACCAAAACCGAAGGTGCCTTAGCTAGCTGGTTTTACTCGGCTGGTTGTTAATTGTAGGGTTTGCTGGATGTGGTGGAGACTGGGTTGCTAACTCTGCCACATTTATCTGGAAGTATGGCAATAGAAGTTAGTTACTGGCGGGGCGGCTAGCCTCGCACCGACGACCATTGGGTGCAGGGTTGTGAATGTGTTGTAAGAGAATAGATGGCATGCAAGGGGCTAGTAAAGTTCTAATGTTGTTCTGGCCTACTAAGTGAAGGTAGGCTGGATAGGAGTATATAAAAAAGGTTGGAGAGTGTTAGCAACAGACAATTCAAGGATCTTCAAGAGGTATGAGAGAGAGGCTAGGTCGGACAAGAGTCGAGAAGCACGGGTGTCTTTGTGAGAGGGGGGGGGGAGAGTTCAAGGGCTACAGGGAAATTTTGCCCCTAAGGTCCCTGGGCGTGGGGGTGGCATTAGGCTACAATTGATATGGAAGTTTGAAAAGGCAGTAGAATACGTTAGCCAAATGCTACCGGGGAATGCAACTATGGGGTGGTATAGGAGTCTGGAAAAGATAGAGTTATGTGATCAGTCCGAGGGTTATGGATACTATTAGTTGGTCCTGGGAACTGCGTTTTCTATTAAATATAAATACCAACAACAGCGGCAGTTCGTAGGGGTACTTAGTTATTGTTTCGGGGTACTTATGACAGATACTGGTAACCAGGTTATCTTATACAATCTCTGGTTGGGGTAAGAGGTGTAAGACACGAAGTAAATTGGCGTAGTGTGGGCTGTGGATGCGAAGGAGGCAAGGGGAAGACGTATGACAATTGTGGAAAGTAAATGAAAAAAGGTGAACACAATGGCGGATAAAAATACTTAACCTAAGGATTGCATACATCGATGAACGATGACATTATAGTCGTCGTCCTAATAAGGTGATGAAACCTGGTTGATCTGTACTTGGCACAATACGACACAAGGACAGTGCCGCTATGTCGCATCAATGCTGGTGGCAGTTAATATTATAGACTTAGTTACTAGAGGAACAATGCAAGGGGCGACTGAGCACGGGTTACATATATCTATACTCGTCATGGAAAATGATATACGAGGTCTAGGGACAAGCGTGGGTGTTTTAACTTCTAAGATATATAACATCTACTTCTCGGATGTAAGAACATACATAGATATAATTATGGCTGTCTGATGTGTTGGCATTGGCTCAACGTCGGGACAGGGCATGGGTGTTTTTAATATGAATGTATATTCCTGTTCATCATCTTTGTAGTTAGGAGTGTAGGACACGAGGGGGTTAGTGTACGTGAGGTGTGGAAAATGGTCAGTTTAGAAAAGGTAAATGGGTGCGTCCTGGAGCTGTTTAGCCCTGCGGGCTTGGGCCTGTCTGAAATGGCTGGCTCGGTCAGCTGGTCCTTTCGTTCTGTGGACCTTTCTTCCGGGTGTTTCTGTGTGGTGTTCGCTCGTGGCTTCTGTGGTGGGCTTCTTGTTCTGGGGCATTTTACTATACTTACCCACCCTATTCAACATCTGACAGACATGTATACAGCACAGAGCAAGCCAAACGTAATGACAGCTGGGACATCAATAATTGGTATCAGCAATATCTAAGTTTCATTTCTTCATATCGAGTGAAATATACAAACATGTTCCTACACTTATCCACCCTATTCAACATCTGCCAGACATGAATACAGCACAGAGCGAGCCAAACGTAGTGACAGCTGGGACATGACTTATTAGCGCGATCGTACATGCGGTAGTTTGGAAAACATGAAATTATGAAATCATGTCTTGATAGCGTAATGCATAAGTGTGCAGAATTTCGATGTGAACCGATGGTTCACTTTTTGGGCAATTTTTGCATGTATTCATTATTCTTCTAGTTTCCTCCCTAGACCTCCATCAAATAAAAATAAAAACATTCATTAGATCCCCCTTCTAGATTAATTTGTACATTTTTCGGCAGAAAAATGTCCCGGCCGAAGGCCGGTTCTTCCAACATTACAGGCCTGCTGTCGTCTATCTATCTATCTATTGCCGGACGCCTTACTCCTCTTACGAGGGTGGCCATACACAGAATGCCCCCAAGCGGACCTATTTCCTGTGAGAGGGACAACCCGAGCCAGTTTAGTGAAGGACTTACAGGATTGACCACTCAATTTAGGATCCGTCCGACTCCGAGGCCCTCTGTGTATCTTGTTAGCACTATTTTTCTACAGTGGTGTTCGGCTAATCCATCCACTAACCTGCCTTACCCTTAGGTTAGCAGTACGGATTTGTATCAGGTTTACTCCCCTAGACAGGTTGCCAACCAAGGCTGACGAGTCCCATCCACCCGGATTTGTATAAGGTTGTCTCCCCTAGATGAGTTGCCGACCAAGGCTAACGAGTCCCATCCACCCACTGTCGTTCGCCAGGGAAAAAATCGACACCTTAATAGCACGAAAGGTCTAAATATTAACGAAGAAATTGGGCGAAAGGTCTTAAAATCGACTAACTAATGGGGCAAACATCTTAACATCTGAAAACTAATGGGGCTAAGCATGAGGGAGAAGGGGGCCCAGAAAAGCGGCCCATCTCCCCTTAAGAAGAGCACACACAAGATTAAAACAAATATTACTTAAAAGTTTTGCTACTGAATATAAATTAAACTGAAATCAATAAGAATAGCAAATCAAATTAAGCCCAATATTAAAGGCTTGACAAAAAAAGAAAGTTAATACGAATTACTGAAAGCCCAATGGTTATCACAATATGAATCGAAGATTATAAAGATATATATATATATATACTTTCCAAAGAAAATTACTATGTACAGTATACATAATATTGGATAAATTATGTACTGAACAATAAGTTTTCCCATGAGCACCACCAAGTTGCAAATTAGGCAAAGTCGATGTGCATTATTGTTGTATGAAGTACCACTCATAATAAGTCGATGTGCATTATTGTTGTATGAAGTACCACTCATAATAAGTCGATGTGCATTATTGTTGTATGAAGTACCACTCATAATAAGTCGATGTGCATTATTGTTGTATGAAGTACCACTCATAATAAGTCGATGTGCATTATTGTTGTATGAAGTACCACTCATAATAAGTCGATGTGCATTATTGTTGTATGAAGTACCACTCATAATAAGTCGATGTGCATTATTGTTGTATGAAGTACCACTCATAATAAGTCGATGTGCATTATTGTTGTATGAAGTACCACTCATAATAAGTCGATGTGCATTATTGTTGTATGAAGTACCACTCATAATAAGTCGATGTGCATTATTGTTGTATGAAGTACCACTCATAATAAGTCGATGTGCATTATTGTTGTATGAAGTACCACTCATAATAATAAGTCGATGTGCATTATTGTTGTATGAAGTACCACTCATAATAAGTCGATGTGCATTATTGTTGTATGAAGTACCACTCATAATAATAAGTCGATGTGCATTATTGTTGTATGAAGTACCACTCATAATAAGTCGATGTGCATTATTGTTGTATGAAGTACCACTCATAATAATAAGTCGATGTGCATTATTGTTGTATGAAGTACCACTCATAATAATAAGTCGATGTGCATTATTGTTGTATGAAGTACCACTCATAATAATAAGTCGATGTGCATTATTGTTGTATGAAGTACCACTCATAATAATTCGTGGACCCCCTTTGTATTTATGTATGCAATTATAACTATCTGGATTGATTATTGGATAGAACTTGCTTTTCAATAAATAGTATATATATATTTTTGTAGTTGATTTATAGAAAACTATAGTCATAAATTCGTTTCCAAAGATATAGTGCCATAGCCTAGTAAACAACTGCCTTGCACTGTCTCCACGAACAACATGCCTAGTGTCCTCCCACAACCCCGCCGAGACCGCAGCTTCTAACCTGTAGTCTCCCTCCTTCTCCACCTTCGTCCCTAGAACAGCCAGGTCATGAGAGGGACAATCAGTACCACCTGTGCAGTCACTCCCATAGTTCATTATTGCTAAGGCTACCCCGCCGATACCGTACATGCACACCCCCGCATTCCTTACGACTACATCTGCCTGCGCAGCATCACCGCTTTTAGCGACATGGCCAGATACAGTCGGTCTATGGTAGGGATGTTGCAATCGACTAGAGCAGCATTGGGAGGCTATGCGACGACTGGGCACTTCTATGCCACAGCCAACCTACCAATCTGCTCAAAGTTCTCCTTTTGACCACCACCCTTGGCAGCCATGGGTCGACCCTGACCTGGCAACCATGCCAAAGCCTCGTCGCCCACCTTGAACCACCGAAACAACGAGGCTAACGGTCTCCCAACATTCACGTGACCTGCCCGCTGAACATCTTGCACCGCCTGAGTTGTGAGGCTCAGGGGCTCGGCACGACCAGTGGGGTATGAACCGAGCTGGTGCTGGAGCGCTGCACACTGCTGCTCTAGCGCTTCCACAGCCACCAGACTCGTGTCCCCCGCCCACTGCTCCGCCGAGACATGACACCTGTGCCCTACTGCCCCCCTCTCCTTCTCCACCTTGGCCGCTGTAGACCAACGCAGGGACAGTAGGCTGCTCAGGTGGTTGCATCACAAACTCCTCCAACAGGTTCACATGACACGTTTCCCCGTCCTCGTGTTTGATCTCGACAGCAACATTACCACACTTCAGAACTTCCGGATCCTCCAACTGCAGTTTACAAATATCTGAGGGAACCAACTTGTCTAGATGCTTCCGAAGCAACCCAAGTCCTCCCCCAATATCAAACTGAGCAACCCTTTGTTCTCTCTGTGCATAACGTTGCTGCCTCGGAGTCTCTTCCTGCCCTACCTCCTCACTAGCTCTGACAGGTCCTAGGGCCTCTCCAGACTCCAACAATGGTGCCAATACTGAGTCGCCAAGAAGCGCTGCTGGTACTAAACTCTCCAAACTTTTACCAACATTAGCCGTCTTCTTCCGACCGTTCCTCCGTTGATCAGAAGACTGAGGAATAGGCTGTGCCACTTTGGATGCAAGAGGTCCAGTAACAACGCATGCCATAGGTTGTACTTGACACTTCTCTACCCACTCCTGTTCCTCCCTACTCACGTCGGCCGGCTTCTCGGCAACGACTAAGGGTGAAACCTCAGAAGTAGGCACCGCAAAGTCGTTGCCGAGAAGGAGGTCGACGCCCCCAACAGGCAAGTTCTCCACAACACCCACATCCAACTCTCGTGTCACACCATCCACCTCAGGTTCCATCTTGACCAACGGGTATGACTTGACAGCATTGATACCCTGCACCACAACCACCCATGCCACGTTTATTGGTCTACCAGTAAAGTTCTTCATTAAAGTCTGAGAGGCACCCGTGTCTCGCAACAGCTCAACTCCATGCTTCTTACCAGCCCACCTCACGCAGCCATGCCCTCGATGGTCACAAAAGACATCGCGGACAGGGTTCGAGCCTTCCGGATTCTTCTCCACTGGCTGTGTCCCAGCCTCTGACGTTATACCCCGGGCAAACTCAGAGGACTTCGGGGACACCCCAATGTTGCGAGCCAAAGACACGACTGCATTAGGTAGCTTGCTTGGACAGGATCTTGCAAAATGGCCCCTCTCATGACAATGAAAACACTCTAACTCCCCCTTGGGCTTCCCTTGAGGTGGGGAAGGGCCCTGACCCTTCTTAAACGGGACTGTATTAGGTTTATGGTCAGACTTAGTATCGTTGCTCTTGTTGTAACGGTTATATGGTGTATCACTGACTCGGGGGGGGGTGCAGTGTTGCGCCCCTTGTTACCTGCATCGTTCCGTTGTCCAGACCCGCACCCACGAATCAGTGACATCCGAAGGTCAGCCATCTCAGCTGCCTCCTGAAGAGTTCTTGGGTTTTTCTCTTTAAGATTCAACGTCAGATCGCTGCCCGTACACTTAAAAAATTGTTCTAGAAGCATCAGCTGTTTCAACTCCTCAAACGTCGATGCCTTCTCAGAATGCAGCCAGTTTCTAAATGCATCGGACAGATCCCGGGCATGCTCAAGAAAGGTGCACTCACGACCCTTCGTTACACCCCGGAACTTCAATCTGTACGTCTCTGGTTGTAACTCATATGCCCGCAGGACAGCCTCCTTCAATACCTCGTAATCGATGCACGACTCCAAGGGCAACGCATCATATGCCTCGAGTCCTTTGCCAACCAATATAGAGGAAACAAGGGCTGCCCACTTAACCTCGGGCCATTGGTGCTCCCGGCACTTCTTCTCAAAACGCATAAAAAATTCAGTGACACCCGACTCATCAAATACAGGGACCAACTTGAGCAGGTGCGACAAAGACTGATCAAGACCTCGATTCCCAGAACCGAGACGCTGCCCTGTCGTCTCCACCCGAGACCTCTCAAGATCTTTGTCTGCACAGTACATGGCCTTTCTCTCCTCAGACTGAATCCTGGACATCTCAATCTCAGATTCATGCTTTCGTTGTTCAAGCTCTCTCTGCTTAAGCTCACTCTCATCTCTGGCCCTTCTCTCCTCAGCCTCAGTCTCATATCTGGCCCTTCTCTCCTCAGCCTGAATCTTAGCCATCTCAAACTCCCGCTGTTGCTGCTCAGATTCCCGCTTCTGCTGCAGCTGCATCTTAGCCATCTCAAGCTGGAAGAGCATATCTGCAGTTAAACCTTGAGGAGGAGGAGATGCAACAATTGGAGACTCACCCAAGTGATAACCATGCTGCCAGTGACTATCGGCCTGCGGGACCTTACCCGGCTCCGGAGCCCGAGGGGGCGCCATGGTAGGAGTCGAGTGGAATGGGGGCTGGGCCAAAAGTACCCCAGCTCCCGCTCCACCCGAAGCCCCACGCACCCCGCCGAGCACACAGGCCACCAGGTCACCTCTCGACATGCTGCTAGTGCCCACATGCCCCATGACCGTGGCCAAACACTGGAGACCATACCGATCAATCCCCGGGACCCCGACACCCGGTCAGCAGTAATAGGTATCTCCAGAAACTTCCTTGCATCCTCCTCACTAGCTATAACTCTAATGTCATCTAACAAAGCCCGCTGCTGCACCTCAGTTTCTGTTTCCCGTACTGTGTCCTCACTGTACACTGATCCGTCGTCCAACATAGTGTCCACCGAAAATTCTCAATGTTTATAAAAAAAAAGAAGTACCTAAACTCTTATGCGGCACTATTCACTCAAAAATACAAGATGCTCAAAGACACTTAAGTGTTATACTACTTGCCAAAACAAATTCCACGTGTCCACTATATTCCTTTAAACAAAAACAAATGACCACAACACTCCTGCAATATTTCTCTAAGTTCACAAAATCCTAAGCAAGGTCACCATTTGTTACGACCGGGGCTCGTATAAAACAAGGGCTCTTAATCATTGGACTAGGAAAGCACACAGCCACAACGGTAACACTAGATCCAACCCCTGAACTTATAATGCCGGCGCACAAAAACACCTATACCCTCCAGAGTTAAATATGCGATAACGGGGTATCCTATAACTCAGTATAAGTGCAGTACTACTACAGGCTGATGATCTCTGATACAGCCTGATCACAACAACATACAATTACGGTAATAAGGTATACTAGGAAAAGATAGAGATCTTAATTAAATCACTGCAATGATTTAATGCAAACTAGAAGAAGGTATATTTAAAGTTACTCTAAACAATAATGAACTGTCACTCCTATACTAAAGAAAGTGAACGAAAGTCCCAAAGCATCGAGCAGGAATCTTCTGAAGAAAGTCTGATGCTGGGGTAAGATGATCGTATCGGATTTTGAACTGTAGTGTAAAGCAGGAACAGGATATGACAATTGTAAGGACATATAGGGTTAACTGGCACGGGAATAATAACTGCGCAATAGTAGGAACTCAAACAGCAAAAGAAGTACTTCCTCATCAACGAAACAGCCTACTAGGGTTGTGCAACTCAACAACAACCTAGACTAATAAATGCCGTGAATAATAATGCATACATAACAGAAAGAGTTTATAATCTAAATCTGGTGTCTGCTAGGCGAATAAAGTCTAGCTGGGATGTAGTAGGCTAGGAAACAATGGCTGAGCAAGCGGCTCGTAGCCTAGCGAAGTCCTTAAGGCTGTGCGGCCAAATTACGTTAATTGACGGGGTGCTCTCTTGAGAGATCCAGATCGCTAGTATCTGGTTCTCTCCTGGCGACCCTCTCAAAGTCAAAGCAAACGAGTTAGCACAGTGTTGGGTGGCAGAGGCAAAAGCCCTCACTCGCAACACAGTGCTAAACTCACAAGGTACACAGTCAGAAAGACCACCTAGGCTTCCCACGTCTCCGTTGCGATTGTACAGGTTTAACAAAACCTAGTACACATCGGAAATCACAACACCAGTAGCCTTATCCCAGTCTAGCATTAAATCCCCCAGCAGACCACCAAGATACAGGAATGGAGACACCGTGAGTGTGTCAAACCTCTACAGACAAAAATGGTAACCCTTCCAAAATGCCTAACTAAACATGTGTTATCTGAGAGCTTCAGCATATAATACGATGGCCGATATATGAAATCGTGCAGAACCAAAGGGAAGTTATGATATTAAATAGAGTAGAAGAATGAGAGGTAAGAAGTTGAGAGAGAGAGAAAGTGCTCTATAGGTAGAAGTCGGGAGACAGGGGGCAAGGGACATGTGAAGGGTATGCTAGTCAGGAAAGCTCTGAAGAGAATAGCTCCTCGGGACCCCTCCAGGATCACACACAAAGGCATGGTGGTCAGCTAATCACAGGCCGCTACGTCACCAGGCAGCAGGGCTGCAGAAGGCGCCAGGAACCACCAGCCAATCAAGAGGCGTGAGACAGCACGCGCGCGAGCCTACAAAGCGAGGGGGGAGGCAGCACATGTATACGCACGCACACACTACCACCCCACTGCCTATATTATTCTCTCTCCTTAACTATATACAATGCATCCTATGTTCAACTCAGGATATAAAATGCTTCCCGTTGTCACAGACGAAAATAAAGACCTCCACGGGACTGTCTGTAACAATACGAACACTATGAAAGAAAGAACAACATTGTAGATAGACTGTAGCCAAATACCTTGCCCCGGCGAGTGCTAGCGAGTGGCCAAGCGAGCGGCTGATCCCACATGGCGTTCTGCTGAGCTGCAGGCGTCACAACATGTATGTCTGAATCTGATCAATAAAATACTAAGTTGATATATGCTCCTTTTAATATCCATTATATTTTTGTTTCTCCTGTTATATAAAATATATAAAGTCCGTTTTCAATTGTAGTTTTTTCTAAGTTAATTATCTTGGTTCTCTTCATATTTTCTCAATTGCAAGCTTATTATTTGTATAAGTTATAAGTACTTGTTCTTCTACCATGCTAAGTTTTTCAAGTATAGTTTTTTCAAGTTCATTATTGTATTTTATGAGTTATCTTTTTTATATTCTAAGTCAGTTTATTATGTTCTCAGTTCTCTTATACTTGTATAGTTTCATATTTTCTTAGTTTTTTTCTAAGTCCATATATTGGAACTTTGTTTATAATTGAGAACTATTTTTCTAAGTTTATGAGTTATAAAAGCCATAGCTTATAATACAGTGATCAATAAAAGATATACGTTTGTTTATTTTTCTTTTATTTAGTAAAGTTTGCGTGACAAAGACGATATATAACAACACATACAGTACATACAATTTTAAGACTGAGTGCTCCACAAATACGTGCAGTTTCAATCTCTTGTCCTAATGGTGGCGTTCCAGGCAACCCTGTTAAGGGCTGTTTCACTTGTCAAGTTTTTGGATTTGAGATCGGCCCATATAGTCCGATCCCAGGTCTTCCTCGGTCCACCCCTTGGTGCAGCTCCCTCCACAATCACAAACCTGCATTTTTTCACCCAATTTTATTCATCCATTCTCTCCACATGTCCGTACCATCCCAGTCTACTTGTACGCATCACCTCGCTAATACTCTTTATACCTAAACGTCTCCTCAACTCATCATTTGTTATTATATCCTACAGCCTGGCCCCACACATCCATCTCACCATTCTCATCTCATTACGTTCCATTCTGTTGACATTCTCTACTTTAACGGCCCATGTTTCTGAGGCATGCGTCATTGCACTTCTAAAACATGAGGCATACAACTTTCCCTTCAGGGGCAGAGGCATTCTTTTCATGATCAGAATTAGCAGCAGTTCTCTGAACTTCCCCCAGCCACATCTAATTCTAGCGACAGTGGCAGCCTCGGCCCCACCACCGGCAGAGATATCACCCGGTACAATGACGGAATATATATCATTAGCGATGTTAAAGGCAAACAAAATAATTATTGAAATTAAAGCAAAGCAAAATATTGAAGCTGAAGGAGGGGTGACCAACTCAGGGGGGAAGAGGGGAGGGGGGACATCATCAAAGCAACAAAACTGTGAAGTAATAAGAAAAAATAGCAAAGATGAGTAAAGATAATAAGACCTATCTCATCTGAAAGGGAAAAGTAGATTAGCCTAATCTAACACACACAATGCATACCATGCAACTACACTACCATGCACCTAACCTAACACACACCATTCACACCATGCAACTACACTACCATGCACCATTCATACCATGCAACTACACTACCATGCACCTAACCTAACACACACCATTCACACCATGCACCATTCATACCAGCAACTACACCACCTAACCTAACACACACCATTCACATCATGCACCATTCATACCATGCAACTACACTACCATGCACCTAACCTAACACACACCATTCACACCATGCACCATTCATACCATGCAACTACACTACCATGCACCTAACCTAACACACACCATTCACACCATGCACCATTCATACCATGCAACTACACTACCATGCACCTAACCTAACACACACCATTCACATCATGCACCATTCATACCATGCAACTACACTACCATGCACCTAACCTAACACACACCATTCACATCATGCACCATTCATACCATGCAACTACACTACCATGCACCTAACCTAACACACACCATTCACACCATGCACCATTCATACCATGCAACTACACTACCATGCACCTAACCTAACACACACCATTCACATCATGCACCATTCATACCATGCAACTACACTACCATGCACCTAACCTAACACACCATTCTCACCATGCACCATTCATACCATGCAACTACACTACCATGCACCTAACCTAACACACACCATTCACACCATGCACCATTCATACCATGCAACTACACTACCATGCACCTAACCTAACACACACCATTCATACCATGCACCATTCATACCATGCAACTACACTACCATGCACCTAACCTAACACACACCATTCACACCATGCACCATTCATACCATGCAACTACACTACCATGCACCTAACCTAACACACACCATTCATACCATGCACCATTCATACCATGCAACTACACTACCATGAACCTAACCTAACACACACCATTCACACCATGCACCATTCATACCATGCAACTACACTACCATGCACCTAACCTAACACACACCATTCATACCATGCACCATTCATACCATGCAACTACACTACCATGCACCTAACCTAACACACACCATTCACACCATGCACCATTCATACCATGCAA
This sequence comes from Paralithodes platypus, assembly GCA_032716605.1. Lineage (NCBI taxonomy): Eukaryota > Metazoa > Arthropoda > Malacostraca > Decapoda > Lithodidae > Paralithodes > Paralithodes platypus. The sequence continues at coordinate 31,766,056 of CM064564.1, read as the reverse complement.
CTACACTACCATGCACCTAACCTAACACACACCATTCATACCATGCACCATTCATACCATGCAACTACACTACCATGCACCTAACCTAACACACACCATTCACACCATGCACCATTCATACCATGCAACTACACTACCATGCACCTAACCTAACACACACCATTCATACCATGCACCATTCATACCATGCAACTACACTACCATGCACCTAACCTAACACACACCATTCTCACCATGCACCATTCATACCATGCAACTACACTACCATGCACCTAACCTAACACACACCATTCACACCATGCACCATTCATACCATGCAACTACACTACCATGCACCTAACCTAACACACACCATTCATACCATGCACCATTCATACCATGCAACTACACTACCATGCACCTAACCTAACACACACCATTCACACCATGCACCATTCATACCATGCAACTACACTACCATGCACCTAACCTAACACACACCATTCATACCATGCACCATTCATACCATGCAACTACACTACCATGCACCTAACCTAACACACACCATTCACACCATGCACCATTCATACCATGCAACTACACTACCATGCACCTAACCTAACACACACCATTCATACCATGCACCATGCATACCATGCAACTACACTACCATGCACCTAACCTAACACACACCATTCACACCATGCACCATTCATACCATGCAACTACACTACCATGCACCTAACCTAACACACACCATTCATACCATGCACCATTCATACCATGCACCTAACCTAACACACACCATTCACACCATGCACCATTCATACCATGCAACTACACTACCATGCACCTAACCTAACACACACCATTCATACCATGCACCATTCATACCATGCAACTACACTACCATGTACCTAACCTAACACACACCATTAACACCATGCACCATTCATACCATGCAACTACACTACCATGCACCTAACCTAACACACACCATTCACACCATGCACCATTCATACCATGCAACTACACTACCATGCACCTAACCTAACACACACCATTCACATCATGCACCATTCATACCATGCAACTACACTACCATGCACCTAACCTAACACACACCATTCACACCATGCACCATTCATACCATGCAACTACACTACCATGCACCTAACCTAACACACACCATTCACATCATGCACCATTCATACCATGCAACTACACTACCATGCACCTAACCTAACACACACACCATTCACATCATGCACCATTCATACCATGCAACTACACTACCATGCACCTAACCTAACACACACCATTCACATCATGCACCATTCATACCATGCAACTACACTACCATGCACCTAACCTAACACACACCATTCACATCATGCACCATTCATACCATGCAACTACACTACCATGCACCTAATCTAACACACACCATTCACATCATGCACCATTCATACCATGCAACTACACTACCATGCACCTAACCTAACACACACCATTCACATCATGCACCATTCATACCATGCACCATTCATACCATGCAACTACACTACCATGCACCTAACCTAACACACACCATTCACATCATGCACCATTCATACCATGCAACTACACTACCATGCACCTAACCTAACACACCATTCTCACCATGCACCATTCATACCATGCAACTACACTACCATGTACCTAACCTAACACACACCATTCACACCATGCACCATTCATACCATGCAACTACACTACCATGCACCTAACCTAACACACACCATTCACATCATGCACCATTCATACCATGCAACTACACTACCATGCACCTAACCTAACACACACCATTCTCACCATGCACCATTCATACCATGCAACTACACTACCATGCACCTAACCTAACACACACCATTCACATCATGCACCATTCATACCATGCAACTACACTACCATGCACTTAACCTAACACACACCATTCATACCATGCACCATTCATACCATGCAACTACACTACCATGCACCTAACCTAACACACACCATTCTCACCATGCACCATTCATACCATGCAACTACACTACCATGCACCTAACCTAACACACACCATTCACATCATGCACCATTCATACCATGCAACTACACTACCATGCACCTAACCTAACACACACCATTCATCATGCACCATTCATACCATGCAACTACACTACCATGCACCTAACCTAACACACACCATTCACATCATGCACCATTCATACCATGCAACTACACTACCATGCACCTAACCTAACACACACCATTCACATCATGCACCATTCATACCATGCACCATTCATACCATGCAACTACACTACCATGCACCTAACCTAACACACACCATTCACATCATGCACCATTCATACCATGCAACTACACTACCATGCACCTAGCCTAACACACACCATTCATACCATGCACCATTCATACCATGCAACTACACTACCATGCACCTAACCTAACACACACCATTCTCACCATGCACCATTCATACCATGCAACTACACTACCATGCACCTAACCTAACACACACCATTCACATCATGCACCATTCATACCATGCACCTAACCTAACACACACCATTCACACCATTCATACCATGCAACTACATACCATGCACCTAACCTAACACACACCATTCACACCATGCACCATTCATACCATGCAACTACACTACCATGCACCTAACCTAACACACACCATTCACACCATGCACCATTCATACCATGCAACTACACTACCATGCACCTAACCTAACACACACCATTCATACCATGCACCATGCACCTAACCTAACACACACCATTCATACCATGCCACATTCATACCATGCACCTAACCTAACATACACCATTCATACCATGCAACTACACCACAAAACTACGAGTACAAACAAAACACGAATGCCACTCCCCGTGTGTCCTGATGGTGTTGCAGTCTCGTAGCGTTGGCAGAGTCCACAGGCAGCAGCTCCAATCCTTCAAAATCTTTGAAGCAACAAGAAAATAGCACATAATTAGTAAAAGATCAAGATAAATAATCTGAAAGAGAAAAATATATTGGCCTAACCTAACACGCACCATTCATACCATGCACCATCCATACCATGCACCATCCATACCATGCACCATTCATACCATGCACCATCCATACCATGCACCATCCATACCATGCACCATTCATACCATGCACCATCCATACCATGCAACTGCACTACAAATCTACATTTTCAGTCACAAATTTGAAAGACCATTAACTTTTTCAATGTTCGAGTTACGAAGCTAAACCTTTGACCAATTGTAGTTCCAATTATTTTGAGAAAATAGGTTTCTCAGAGTTTGTAAATTTTGAGTTTTACGAAAGATATAAATAACTTAGTGCCGCTCTATTCATAAAACATCAAGTATAAGTATATGTAGTTGACATTAGTAGTTCTTTCACACAATTATGCACGCATTTAGGTAGTCCGTTTATATGAATGCTTAAATAATTAGAAACTCGAGTAATAACCGAATAATGTAGATATCAAAGGACTTGGTATTCCACGCACTCTGGCGAAGTCTGACTGTCTGGTGCCTTAGCCAGTCAAAAACACCCTAATTCACCGCGCCAAACTAACACTACAACTTTCTAACCTATTAAAATCGATTTACCGCATCATTTAACCCTTTCTTCTATGGTACCTTTATAAAAATAGCAACGGTTTTTCGCTAGTCTTACTCATATAGGTATAAAGAAAAGAAGTAAATTGAGAGTATATTACACAAACTGTAGGAGTCTATGTAACAAAATGAACGAACTTAGAGCCCTTGTTAGCAAAAAAAATATAGACATAAAAGCGCTAACTGAAACGTGGATTAATACAGAAACCAGGCATGTTTTAGCAGAATTTGATATACCAGGATATAGTTTGTTTAAATATGACCGAACAAGTAAGAGGGGTAGCGGTATAGCAGTGTTTGTCAGGAGTATATTAAAAAGCTGTATTAAATCAGGTATTAGACTAAATAACGATAATGAAAGTGTTTGGGTAGAGGTTAACGAAGGTAGTGAGACCATAGTTATTGGAGTTATGTATAGACCGCCAAATATGAGTAGAAATGACGGAACGTCATTATGGGAGGAAATTAAAATGGCATCAAGGTTTAGCAATGTGTGCATTATGGGGGATTTTAATTTTCCGAATATAGATTGGCAGCATCAAATAGGAGACTCTGATTCTGAGGAGTTTATAGAGGTAGTACAAGATAGTTTTTATTTCAATTCATAGATACGCCGACTAGAGGTAATAATATTCTCGATTTAGTTTTCAGTAACAATGAACATATGGTAAATAATGTAGAGATAGGGGACCACCTAGGAAATAGTGACCACAATTCGGTGTATTTTAATATACAATGGAAAGGTAATACCAGAGAGAATACAACATTAATACCTGACTTCAGAAAAACCAATTATGGTGGGTTAAGAAGAGCCCTATTAGCAGACCCTATGGTCAAAAAATTAAGTCGATCCAGGTGTCCAAATGAGTGTACCCCTTCTCAGGCACCTGTCATCTTAAGTCAGGAAGAGACGTCAACCTTGGTAGATACATACGATAATTTTATCAAGTCAGTATTCAATGCACACAATAAATACATCCCCAAAAGAAAATTTAGATCAACACAGAACCAACCCAAATGGATGAATAATAGACTATTAGATCTTCTAGGACAAAAGAGAGGAATATATAGAAAAATTAGAAAAGGCGAAATTCACCTACTTGCTTACTATCAGAATCTATCAAGACAGGTAAAAAAGGATATGAAAATTTGGCACAGTTTCCAGAAGTCCGTAAGGTATATAGCGATAGTATAGAAAATAGGTTAAGTACGGTTACTATAAGTAGAAATGATGTGCTTAAGGAAATTGACGGACTGAAACCTCATAAATCGCCTGGTCCTGATGAGGTATATGCTAGAGTATTAAAAGAATGTAGGGATGAGTTAAGTTACCCATTAACATTTTTATTTAACAAGTCATTGGAGACAGGTATAGTTCCAGAAGCTTGGAAGCTTGCAAACGTAGTTCCGATCTTCAAAAAAGGTGACAAATCAATAGCATCCAATTACCGTCCCATTAGTCTTACATCAATCATAGGAAAGCTACTAAAGTCAATTATTGCTAGTAAAATTAGAAACCACTTAGATACATTTAATTTAATAAATTCTTCTCAGCATGGATTCACTCAGGGACGTTCTTGCCTTACTAATTTGCTTAGTTTTTTCTCAGAGGTATATGAAGCAGTAGATAATGACAAGTCATATGATATAATATTTAGATTTCAGTAAAGCTTTCGACAGAGTCCCCCATGAGAGATTGATGAGAAAGGTTGAGGCGCATGGAATAGGTGGGGCGTTGTTAGGATGGATTAGGTCATGGCTAATTGGTAGGAAGCAGAGAGTCAGCATAAATGGTACCAAGTCAGAATGGGGAGCAGTCAAAAGTGGTGTCCCCCAGGGATCTGTATTAGGTCCTCTGTTGTTTGTTATATACATAAATGACCTTGATTTAGGTATAACTAGTAGGATAAGTAAATTTGCAGACGATACCAAAATGGGGAGAACAATTGATTCAGATAGAGATATAGAGAGCCTCCAAAGGGATCTAGATACCTTACATGAATGGTCAGTAAATTGGCAGATGAAGTTTAACATTGACAAATGCAAGGTATTAAAGATAGGGAAGATGCATACAAATGTTAAATATAAACTAGCTAATGTGGAATTGGAAAATCGAATTGTGAGAAAGATCTAGGTGTGTTTGTTAGCAATGATTTGAAGCCTAGACAACAGTGTATAAGCGTTCGAAACAAGGCAAACAGGATTCTCGGGTTCATCTCAAGGAGTGTGAGTAACAGAACTGCTGATGTTATCTTAAAACTTTACTTGTCATTAGTGAGACCCCATATGGATTATGCTGTTCAATTTTGGTGTCCTTATTACAGAATGGACATAGATTCATTGGAGAGAGTACAACGTAGAATGACAAAAATGATCCATAATATTAGAAATCTTCCGTATAAAGAAAGGTTGAAGAAATTAGGCTTACATTAGTACAAAGGAGTACAAAGGAAATCAAGCAACAACATATCTAGTGACCCTTCTAGGTTGCTTGTCCTCCAAAACACTGAGGATCAAGTGTCCAAACAGTGGCTTAGAGTGGGTAAGGGAACATTGGAAAGGGAATTACTGCCCTGGAACTAATGTCCGTGGCAGGATTAGGAAGTTAGTAGGGGACAGAGGGGTTAGTAACTGAGGGGGGGATAAAATAAAGTTATTCATTTACAAACGCAGTCAGTCGCGGGTTTGATGCGAGATATTTGTCTAGGCGGAGTTTAAATGAATCAACGGTGATGCAGTCTATAACATTTCGGGGAAGCCCATTCCACAAGTTGACAACTCGATTGAAGAAGAAATTCTTAGATTCGTGTGAGTTAAAAGATTTACCAATAATTTTGCAACCGTTTAATTAGATTGGTAATAATTGTAATAATTGGTAACCGTGTAATTAGATTGGTCGATAGTGAAGTACTTACTACAGTTCATATTGTCGATGCCTTTGATGATTTTGAACACTTGAATTAAGTCACCTCTTAATCTGCGCTGGGTTAAAGGAAATAGATTTAATTCTCTAAGACGCTCTTCGCTCTTCGTATGGTTTGTTCTTTAGGCTAGGTATCATTTTGGTAACTCTACGTTGAACTCGTTCTAGCTTGTTTATATCTTTTTGGTAATAAGGGCACCAGGATTGAACGCAGTATTCCAGAAGAGGGCGGACTAAGGAATTGTAAAGGGTTAGGATAACTTCTTTGGATTTATGCTCAAATGACCTGCCTATAAAGCCAATTATTTTGTTTGCCTTCTTAACAACTTCTGAACATTGTTGACTCGGTTTTAGGTTACTCGATATTGTTACTCCCAGATCGGTTTCTCTGTTTACATTCTTAAGCTGAGTGCCATTCATCGAATAGTTTGCTTTCTCATTTAGGTATCCGATATGTAGTACTTTACATTTATCCGCATTGAAACTCATTTGCCAAATTTGGGCCCAACATGACAATTTATCTAGATTGTGTTGCATATCGTCAACTTGTTCTTTTGAGAGTACGCTATTTGCAATTTTTGTATCGTCAGCAAATTTTGAGATTGTACAGGTGAGACCCTCATCTATGTCGTTGATGTAAATTAGAAAGAGAATTGGTCCTAGTACCGATCCCTGGGGTACCCCGCTACTTACATTGGTCCCTTTAGATGCCTTACCGTTTATGACTACTCTTTGCTTTCTGTCGCTGAGCCAATTTTCTATCCATTTCAACACACCGTCTTGTATTCCATGCGCTTTTAGTTTTAGCAGTAAACGTTTGTGGGGAACTTGGTCAAAGGCCTTTTGAAAAATCAAGGTATATAATATCTACAGCTTTACTCTGATCGTAGAGGTTGAGGATATCGTGGAAGAAGTCTAAGAGGTTTGTTAAACAGGAACGTTTTTTACGAAAGCCGTGTTGAGTATCTTTAAGTATGTTATTTTCCTCTAAGTGATTTACGAGTCTGTCTCGTATGACCGTTTCTAGCATTTTACATACAACTGAGGTTAAGCTAATTGGACGATAGTTACTGGGTAGGGATTTGCTGCCTTTTTTTAATATCGGTGTTACGTTGGCTAGCTTCCACTGATCAGGCATAGTTCCAGACTGCAAGGATTTATTGAATAGTAATGTCAGTGGCTTGGAGAGCTCATCCTTAGCTTCCTTTAGAACTCTAGGCGAGATTGTATCAGGTCCAGGTGTTTTATTTACCTTGAGTTTATCTAAACAATTCAATACTTCTCTCTCTGTAACGGTGATATTGCTTAGAACATCTGAATTATCAATCTGAATCGGCGATGGTGTAGGGATATCACTGAGGTCTTCTGTTGTAAAAACTGATGCAAAGAAGGTATTGAGGGCATTACTCATTTGTACTTCGTCTTTGGTGTATTCTCCATTTTCATCGACTAACGGTCCAACAGTTGAAGTAACTACTTTTTTCTTTCTGATATAACTATAGAATTCTTTCGGGTTTGTTTTACTTTGATTCGCAATATGTAATTCTAAGGTCTTTTTACTTTGCTTAATTAACTTTTTGGCTTTGCGTCGTAGCTCTACAAATTTCAGCCGTTCTTCGTCATTTTGTGAGGATTTTAATCTATCATTAGCAAATTTCTTAGCAAGCAGGCAGTTTGAAATATCTTTATTCCACCATTTGGGCTTATTATTATGGCCTGGACGCTGTATTTTCGATGGTATGCAGTCTTGCACTGCTTTTAGGTAAGTGGCTTCGAATAGCTTCCAAGATGTATTTATGTCGTTATTGTGAATTAAAAAGCTCCAGTCAGTTTCTTTAAACATAGCTCTAAGTTTATGGAAGTTTGCTTTCTTGAAATTAGGGACTTTTTCGATGCTACTATTTGGTTCGTTACTAGTAAACTTTAAAGTGAAAGTTATCGTACGATGGTCGCTGTTACTGAATTCATCACCAACATTCAAATTCTCTATTAATTCTTCTTTTGTTGCAAGTACAATGTCAATAACGTTATTACCACGGGTTGGCGTTCGAACAAATTGATAAAGCGAACTCTCTTGCAAGTTCGTATACAAGTCATGTCCGGAGTGTGAAGTAAGAGTATCGCCCCACTTGGTCACAGGTAAATTAAAGTCGCCAAAAATTACGGTATCTTGTGAGTTACTTACATCTGCAATTTGTTCGTAAATTTCTCGGTCAGTTTGCACTGATTGAGCTGGAGGTCTGTATATTAATGCAAGTATTATTTTTGTACCTTTATTATTCTTTATTAGCACAAAAGATGCGTCGACGTTCACAATTTGAGGTTTTGACAAGAGGGTAGGGTTAAGACTTTCTTTGATATAAAGTAAAACGCCACCTCCATTTCGATTTATTCGGCTTTTCTCAAACATTACATAACCGGGAAGTGAATACTCTGCTAAAAAGTCTCTATCATCTGTATTGAGCCAAGATTCTGTTATGCCAATCACATCATAATTTTCTGTAAACACTAGCTCCTCTAAATCTGAAAATTTATTGCGTATGCTACGAGCGTTTGCATAGAACACCTTTAAATTCGTTATTTTAGAACTCACGGAACGCTCTTTAATAATATTTTTGGTTCTTGTCGGATCTACATTTATGTTCATGGCTGTCCTCGGTCCTCGCTGTCTTCGGTCCTTATCGCTGGTGGTCCTCGGTTGCCTCTGTTTTTTTCTTGGCGTTGGATGATTTATGTCACTGCTGCTTCTTCTCGGATGGCGTTTTTTGATCCATGGCTGCGGACTGCTTCGTGTAGGAGACGACCCATGCGTGCTGAACCCACAGGGTTTAGATGAGTGCCATCCTTGCGGAACAGAGTAGGCTGGTTGTAGAAGTTGTCCCAGAGGTTGATGAATTCAACTTCTTCCCTCAGACACAAATATTTTAGTCGGCTATTTGTGCTGAAGGCCTTGTCGTAGAATTTGTCAGGTGCGTCGATCTTGGGGAGAATGCCTGAGATGATGATATTCCTTGACTTGTTTTTGTAGTGCTGGATCATCTTGCGATATTTCTCCATCAACTCTTCGGATCTGGTGCGCATGACGTCATTTGAACATTCGTTAGAGAGACGCAGAGTTAGAGGGGATATGATAGAGGTGTTCAAGTGGGTTAGTGGGATTAACAAAGGGGACATGACAAATGTACTAAAGCTCAGTGATAGCGAAAGAACTCGTACCAATGGTTTCAAATTAGATAAATTTCGTTTCAGAAATGATATAGGCAAATATTTGTTTGGTAACAGAGTTGTAGATGGGTGGAATGGACTACCAAGTGCTATAGTGGGATTAAAAACGATAGGGAGCTTTAAGATAAAATTGGATAAGCATATGGACGAGAAGGGTTGGGTGTGAAGGGGGATCAGCAGGGTTGGGCCAATCAGCGCTCTGCAGACCCCGTAATCCTGCGTTAATCTCTAACCGTTTTGGTAAGATGATCCTCAGGGTATTAGAGTGTTGAGCCTATAATTGGGCTTTGTAATTGGGGTTGTGTGGGACAGGGATCTGCCTTGCTTAGGCCAATCGGCTTTCTGCAGACTCCCATTTTCTTATGTTCTTATGTTCTTATGTTCTTATAAGCCCACATATCGCATTTTCTGGTCACAAATTGCATAGTTCATTAATTGTTTGCAGTTTATAAAATACGAGGCTGAGAGTTTTACAGCCTATAGTTATCGTTGTGTAGAGACTATGATTTGCTCATACAATATGTCTTAAATTATGATTATTACGAAATATATAAATACATTTGTGCGGCTCTATTCATAAAACGTGAATAAAAAATTTCATATTTGTTCATCAACCCACCAATTAACTTACAAATAAACCTAATTTATGAAATCAATGAAACTAATGAATAAATGTGGTACTCCAAGGACTCGAACTTAGGATACTCACACCAAAATATTTAAAGTTAATTTGGCTGTTGTTGTTTTTTTGTCCACTTTGAATACTTAAATTACAAGAGTTAGACAAGGAATAATAATGTCAATTATCAATCAATTATATTAAAAAGGTGGACAGCTTTATACTTATATATTATATCTTGAAATGTGAAAAGTGTAGCAACCGGACACAGTTTGAGTGTATTGTGATATAGTATAATGAGTTGGACAGTAACTTACCCTAGACAGTTGGTAGGTTGTGGTGTGTTGGTGAGTCCGTAGTTCGGTGGAGTTGGGATGCAAAAACCAACATATCATGAAAAAAAAAAAAAAAATGCTAGACTAAAGAATGTTTAGACAGTAAGGGATATAAACATAGATATACTTAATTAATGACTTGAACACAATCTAGAATACTCGAATGAAATATTAACAAAAAACTGTGCGTATCTTAAAAATATACAGATAAAACATTAAAATGTACAATTATGAATTGTGTACACAATGCAGATATGTTGACAGCGTAAAAACTGAGTAGCATTTAAACATCTATACATAACTGGGTGGTTGGTATATGAAACTCTTGTGCGCTTGTAGGTCATGAGGCCGTCTAGAGTCTGCCTGCCCGAGTCACCGAAATAACACCCTAAATCACGACGCCTAAAATTAACGCTACAACATTTTAACGTACACCATTCGATTTACCGCATTATTTGACCCTGTCCTTGATACCTTTTTCTTTGCTGGACTTGTGTCAGACTCTCCATTTTCGCCTCCCCTAAGCCAAAATTATACATTTTCAGTCAAACATTTCAAAGTTGAGTAACTTTTGTAGTATTTAAGTTATAAAGCTGAGACTTTGACCATAGGCAGTTCCAATTATGTTGATAACATGGTTTTCTCAGATGTTTAAAATATTGAGTTTTACGAAATATATGAATTAAATAAGTGCCGCCCTATTCATGAACGTGAATTATAAGTTAATAGGGCTGAAATTAATTGTTAATATACATAATTATGCACTCAAATATATAATCCGTGTTATACGAATGCTTACAAAATGTAGAAACTGTAGTAATAACCGAATAATGTAGATATTGAAGTACTTGGTGATCCACGCGCTCTGGCCCAGTCTGGTTGCCTATAGTCTGTTCACTGTAATGGTGGGTTCACACATTCACGTATATTGCTCCCGTCAGCTCCCGTCCGGCGTATCGCAAAGACGCGAGTAGTTTCTGCCGTTGAACGCCCGTTCTTCCACGTCTATTGCACTTCCCGACAGACGTAGCGTAACGGGGCCAGTGTTACGTCAGACGTAATGGAGGCGTATTGAACTACGTACGTGTTTGCGACGTGCGTAGGCATAGCCCCGTTCGACCTCATGGGCTGCCCGATTTGCGGGAACACAGGCCACGCCCATGCCACACCCCCACAAGACCGGCGTAGCTGAGGCCGCACGTCTTGGGATTTGTTAGGTCGTACCTGGACCGGTTCCGGCCAATCGTAGGCACATCCCGTCTGACCAAACACAGACAAAGACAGTCTTTGTCAACCACGTCTGTCGGGGTTGCTATCTGGGAAGTACAAAAGGGCATGAATGGCCACACCTTTCCCATTCCCACTCATTCCTCTGCACCATGAACAACATCACGGAATTCATCCTGGAGGAGTTCAAATATGTGAACTCCTTAATCAAACCGGAGATTAGGCATAACACGCGGCTCATACAATGCATCATTGCCTACATAGATGTCTTAAAACTACTTGCAATAGCAAACTCCATCCATCAAGAGGAACAAAAGAAGAAGAAGGAAAGGACCAAGAGGACAGTGGGGTTGTGGCCATATCTACAACGGAGTCCTGAACATGGCCATTATGAGAACCTCATGCAAGAGTTGGCCAGAGAATGTCCACTACTGTACAAGAACTTCACCCGGGTAGACAAACAACTATTTGATGAGATTGTGGAACGTGTCACACCCATCATTCAGAGGAAACCTACGTTCTGGCGAAAACCCATTCCTCCTGGGCTGCGGGTGGCCATCACCCTACGTTTCCTCGCTACGGGTGATTCGTATAAGAGCCTGCAATACAACTTTCGTGTTGCCCACAACACCATCAACCATATTGTTCCAGACACATGCCAGGCCATCATCTCTGTCTACGGAGATCAGGAGCTCAAAACGCCACAATCGCCTGATGAATGGAAGGAGGTTGCCAGCGGCTTTGAGGAACGATGGAACCTGCCGCATTGTGTGGGAGCCATTGATGGCAAACACATACGGATCCGCAACCCCTCCTTTGGTGGCACATATTACTTCAACTACAAGAAGTTTTTTTCCATTGTCCTGTTGGCAATTGTTGACTCAAACTACAAATTCATCTACGTCGACGTTGGGGCCATAGGATCAGAGTCTGATGGTGGTGGCTTTGCACACACCCCTCTGTGTAAGTTGCTTGAAACACAGACTGCCAAACTGCCCCCCCCCCCCGAGGTCATCTCTACCGATCACAATGGACCACCCACGGACTACTTCTTAGTAGGGGATGATGCATTCCCTCTGCGCCCCTACATGATGAAGCCCTACCCCCAACGATTCCTCTCGAAACCTGAACGGATCTACAACTACAGACTCAGCAGGGGCCGCCGGGTGGTAGAGAACGCCTTTGGCATTCTTGCTAACCGCTTCCGGGTTTTGCACACTCCAATATCTATGAAACCTGAGCGTGAAGAGGTTGTTGTGTTGGCCTCATGCATTCTGCACAACATCCTACGAGGACGAAACCCACACCGAGCAGAGGTAGATCAAGAGGACCCAGACACCCACGAACTCATACCTGGCCTCTGGAGGACTGACCCACCTGTAGGAAGAAACATACCCCCTGGGTCCCGCAACACTGCAACCAGGCTTGCCAAGGAGCAACGGGACTACCTCAAGACATACTTCTCTTCCCCTCAAGGATCTGTGATACCTTTCGTATCATTAACTCTCGTCCACTCACCAACTCTCTGCAATCTCTCTCTCTCCGCTGCAATGTTGCATCTCTCTCACTATTATATTGCTATTATAATAATCAGTGTTCCTCAGAGCTCTCCTAGTGTATACCACCTACTCTATGTAGGGCATGTAATACCCGTCTTGCAACTCAATCCCACCCTTACTCTGTGAAACTCTCTAACCCAAGAGTGAAACATTACTCTCAGACTTTCTTCTATTCAACAGCTGAGCTCTGGAACTCTCTCCCAAAATCAGTCTTTCCTCTTCCTATGACTTCAACTGCTTCAAACTCCGTGTGTCCAGACATTTTGGCTCGACCGTCCCTTGATTTTGGCCCTGTCACTCTTTCAACTCAGGGGGAGGCACTCACATAGAAAAACAAAATAGCGGTAATTTTTTATCACGCACTATTGAGAAATCCTTGTTTAGAATCGCGTAATATAGAGGATGCACTGTAGGCCTATTCATGAATTCTATTATAAACAAATAAGCATTATACAAAAAGGAATATATAGTCAAACTCATCACTGATCACTGATGTAAGAGAGTATGGGTCTGTGGGTTCAAGGATTGTGTGAGTGAGAATGAAAGTAGGAATACAAACGTGGGTGATTGTATGCGTGTATGCCCTGACAGAGGATAAACTTGAAAGAAAGAAAGAGGAGTTCTGGATGAATGTGGAGGCGTGCCTGGAGAAGTTTGACAAGAATGAAAGAATATTTCTGATTCACCTCATCAGAGGTGAATGGGAATGGTAGGGCACTTGTGGACGTATGTGTGGGGAGGAGGCTGTGGATAGCTAACACCTTCTTCCGACACAGAATGATCCACAGGTACACGTGGAAACGGGTGTGGACGAAGGAGGATGAGACAGTGGTGGAACGAAAGTCATTGATTGATTATGTATGTGTGGATGAACGAATGAAGAAATCTGTGATGGATGCTAGGGTGTATAGGGGTATTGGAGGGGGTCTGTCTGATCATTATGTAGTGGTAGCTAAGGTTAGGATACAAAAGAAGTGGGTGAGGAGAGCGGGAGGGAGGCGAGAGGAGGGTGGAATGGTGAGGAGGGTGGAGAGGTTGCAGGAGGAGGAAGTCAGGGAGGAGTACAGGAGAGCAGTGGAAAGACGACTAGGTGGGTTCGACCTGGAAGTTATGGAGGAAGTGGTGGAGATGAGCAAGGTCTGTAACCCCTTCTCTACCGGCGACGTCTTTTGTATTTTATTTCAGCTACATTTAGGCGGTTTTATGAAGCTTAGGAAGGATATATGGTAGCTAAAAGGATAAATTGAGATAGTCTGTACCTTTTAATTGGTAGACGTCCTTCCAAAGTTGAATAAAGTGTCTCATGGTAGCCAAAATAAAGTGAAGAAGGTGTAGTCGGTAAAGAAGGGGTTAAGGATGAGATCTGTGCAGCATGTGAGGAGGTGTGTGGAGTGAGGAGGAGAGGGAGGGGAGTGAAAGGTACAGCATGGTGGACAGAAAAGGTAAGAATAGCTGTGGAAGAAAAGAAGAAAGCATATAGAGAGTGGTTGGGTAGTAGAGGGAATGAAGATTTCGAGAGACAGAAACGAGCAAGGTACGTGGAGAGTAAGAGGGTGGTGAAGAGATTAGTGAAGGAAAGTAAGAGAAGATTAGATGAGGTATTTGGAAGGAATCTGAGTGTAAAATGGAGGGAGAGTAAGAAACTGTTCTGGAAAGAAGTCAAGAAAGTTAGGGAAGGTAGCAAGGGAGACAATAAGGGTGTGAAAGATAAGAATGGGAGAATGCTAGCCGAGAAGCAAGAGAGAGTCGAAAGATGGAGGGAGTACTTCAATGAGTTGCTAAATGTAAGGAATGAAGAGCCAGCAAACATAGCTGGATATGGTATGGGAGGGAGAAGAAGAGAAGTAGTGGAGGAGGAGGTGGGGATCAGGAGGTCAGAAGTGTGGGAAGCCATGAAAAGAGTGAAGTTGGGAAAAGCACCAAGAACAGATTGAGTGTGTGGGGAAATGTTGAGGTATGGTGGTGAGATAGTGATCGAATGGGTATGGAAAATGTGCAAACTAGCATGGGAGAAGGGGAGTGCACCCGATGACTGGAAGACTGGCATAATAGTCTCCCTATATAAGGGCAAAGTGAAAAGAGGAGTGTGTGGTAACCACCGAGGAATATGTCTTCTAAGCGTAGTAGGGAAGATATACAGTAGGGTAGTGATTGAGAGAGTGAGAGTGAGAACGGAGAAATGGATAGGTGACAAGTTTTAGGAAGGGAAGAGGATGTGTAGATCAGATTTTTACCCTGAATTGTGTTGTGGAGAAATATCTGGAGAAGAAACAAAAGGTGTATGTTGCCTTTATGGACTTGGAGAAGGCCTATGACAGAGTGGATAGAGAAGGTTTGTGGAAAGTACTTAGAATATACGGAGTAGATGGCAAGTTGCTGAAAGCAGTGAAGAGCATGTATGAGGGTGCAAAGGCGGCAGTACGTGTGGAGAGTGAGCAGAGCGAGTTCTTTGACCTGAATGTTGGTTTGAAACAGGGGTGTGTGATGTCCCCGTGGTTGTTTACTGTATATATGGATGGAGTCATGAAAGAAATACTATCAAGAGCAGTGGATGTTGGTGTATCGCAGAAAAGGGAGGGAATTGAGTGGAAGCTACCTATACTGCTGTTTTTGGATGATACAGTTTTGATGAGTGATAATGAATGGGAGTTGCAGGGTCTGGTAAATGAGTTTGGAACAGTGTGCGAAAAACGGAATTTGAAGGTAAATGCGGGGAAGAGCAAGGTTATGGTCTTCGAAAGGGGTGAAGTCACAGAGTGTGAGGTGAAGCTGAACGGTCAGGCTATGGAGATCGTCAACTCTTTTAAGTATCTGGGCAGTGTGTTGAGTAAAGATGGGACTATGGATGAAGAAGTGCGGGAGAGGGTACAACAGGGGAAGAGGGTTGTAGGAACGCTGAAAGCAGTAACAAGAAATAGGGTGGTCAGAATGGAAGTGAAGAAGTCCTTGCATGACAGTGTGGTAATCCCGACACTGACTTATGGAAGCGAAGCATGGACGTTGGTTGAGAGACTCAGACCAAGAGTGAGAGCAGTGGAAATGAATTACTTAAGAAGTGCGTGAGGAGTTACATGGAGGGATAGACAGACTAATGAGGATGTAAGAAGGAGGTATGGTGTGGAGGTAGATGTGCTGGAAAGTGTGAAAAGGAACAACTTGAGATGGTTCGGCCATATGGAACGTATGGAAAGCGAGAGAATGACTAAGAGGGTGTACGAGAGCGAGGTGAAGGGACAGAGAGGGAGAGGTAGACCGAAGGAGAGGTGGAAGGATGGAATGAGGAAACACATGAACGAAGGCGGTGCTGGTTGGGGGGAGGGGCGTCGACTGACTGGGGACAGAGGTGCATGGGGCGGTTCGTTCGTGGCCACCCCTTCGGGGATCACGGCGTCAGGCAATAGATAGATAGATAGATCACTGATCACTGGAATAAAGTTTTGAAGATGAGCAATAAAATAAAAATAAAATAAAATCTATACAAATAAACACCATGTGAGGAAGAGCACTTTATTGACAACGTTTCATAAAAGCTTCATCAGGCCAATGACATACTTCAATAGCTTTTTCAATTTTTTTCGAGACGAGACGGAAAAGGGGGAGGAGGAGGAGGAAAGAGGGTGGGTAAATTCATGCAGAGATTCAAGTGATATATGCAAAACGTTGTCAATAAAGTGTTCTTCCTCACATGGTGTTTATTTTCATTCTGTCTACTTTTCAAAGTATATTTTTATCAAAATATATTATAGCCTATATATAAATAATTTAAACTCAAATCCGCCACCATGATAGAAGTCTATAGAAGGTACACTATTATGAGCTTTGCTGAGCAAGTAAGTTTGATTAACCCTAGAACGTTGAGCGTCCTCAATTGAATCTGAACCCTGTGAGGGCGAGCGTCCTCATATGAGCCAAGGCCTAAAAGAAGCCTTTCAAAACATCCCTCTGGCACTTAAAAGGAATGTGTGATTAAGTGAGATAATTCCTCTCCATACCTACTATCACTCCTCCACATGTGTCAAATTCCCCTCCCCTTCAATTATCACCTATTTTTCCTCTTATTCCATTGTTTATCGGTTTATTTTCCGCGGCAATATCTCTCACCTGGTTTCAAGGTCAACTGGGACGCATATAGAGATCGTGGCAAGAGAGAGACTTCACTAGCGAGACATCAGTCTGGCTTCAGGCCTCGAAAGGGGATGGTGTGTGTCTCGCGCGCCTCTCACCTCATGACTGGACGGTCGGCATTAATTTGTCTTTTTCACCCCCCAAATACTATTTCCACTTGTTTTATTGCTGTTACATGTTAATATCTTCATATTAAACGTAAAATAGGCGCATATGAATAAGTAATAACGATATTTATCGTTAAATGAAAAAATTCGTCGGGATTTACCCACAATATCTTCGCCCAGCGGGACGTTTTAAATACCATAGGCTCGCCGTTCTCAGGTTAAATGATCAAATTTAACCCACTCTGGTAATTCTCGTAATTTCAAGGGATGGGTAAAATATAATATAATATTTTGATTTCAGTAAAGCTTTTGACAGAATCCCTCATGAAAGATTGATGTGAGAAATATTTCCCACAGGGCTAAGATGTTTGCATAGAATCCATACTTTAAATAACTCCAGTAATTAACCCTTTCACGCTTATGACGCAATTTTGAGCCTATTAGGGATACTTTAAGCCTTTGTTACCATCAGGGGTATTTGGAAACCTTTAGTTTAGTTACTTCAACCTCTGCAGTTGTCTTTGAGTTAGCTGTGTGCAGAAAACTAATTTTGAAGAGGTAATTATAAGAGTGAGAGAACTCTATTTCTTGTTGCTAATCTGGCAACCTCTGCATCATAAAAGCGTGAAAGAGTTAACATTGGTGTGAATATTCTCCAATAATTATAATACAACTACATATTATATATTTATAATACAACTACATATTATATATTTATAATACAACTACATATTATATATTTATAATACAACTACATATTATATATTTATAAACTATTATATATTTATAATACAACCATATTTATATTATAATACAACTACATATTATATATTTATAATACAACTACATATTATATATTTATAATACAACTACATATTATATATTTATAATACAACTACATATTATATATTTATAACATAGTTTATAGTTCGAGCCATCTAAACAGATACTTAAACGTAGCTACATATATATTTATAACATATTTTATTGTTATGCCACATTCTAATATATTTATAACATATTTTATTGTTATGCCACATTCTAATAATATTTATAACATATTTTATTGTTATGCCACATTCTAATATATATTTATAACATATTTTATTGTTATGCCACATTCTAATATATTTATAACATATTTTATTGTTATGCCACATTCTAATATATTTATAACATATTTTATTGTTATGCTGCATTCTAATATATTTATAACACATTTTATTGTTATGCCACATTCTAATATATTTATAACATATTTTATTGTTATGCCACATTCTAATATATTTATAACATATTTTATTGTTATGCCACATTCTAATTTATAACATATTTATAACATATTTATAACATATTTTATTGTTATGCCACATTCTAATTTATAACATATTTATAACATATTTATAACATATTTTATTGTTATGCCACATTCTAATTAAATGCGATATATTCTGATTGCGGTTTCCAGCGTCAATCAACAGCTTGGGTTCCTCTCCGCTGGGAAACAACTAACTTTGGTTTTTATAATCTCACTTCAATTATAAACAATGGACACAAAATACACAGTAAAGGTTCACAAGTTTTATATCCTAAGTAGCTAGGGTACATTCTCAAGATGATAATAGAATAAATATAGATACATTATTACTACTTATTCAATGTCAGATCATTAACCTTATGATTATCTAGACATAAAATAAGTAGTAATAATAATATATGATCACAAGAATAATAATGGTACTAGATGAACATATAAATAATAAGGGCACAGGGCCCTGGGTGGGGCTTTGGTTTCCCGGGCGTTTCCGCACCCTCCTCAGCTCCCCGCCATGGAGTGGCTTCGGTCACCCAGGCTTTATTGTGGTCGGCAGGGATGGTTCTGTGGGGGCGCTCGGTTATGGCCTTGGAATTGCTCGGGGCCTTGGGGCTGTTCGGCCAGGAAGCTTGGGGAACAACAACAACAACAACAACAACAACAAATAAATAATATTAATGTTACAAATAAACCATATAAATAATAATAATGTTACTAATAAAACCTATATATAATAATACACAGAGATGTTAAGTCTCAAATACAATAAATAGTGTCTTAATTGTAAAAGTGAAAAACTCGAAGTAAGGTCCCACTCAGAGTAAATATTAGTTACTGCGTTAGCATACACGCGGCACTGAAGATATGTAAAATAAGACACTAATTGACTCAAATAAACAATAAGTTAATTTAACTTGAACAGGAGATTAATCTCAAATAACTCAGAGTAATAATTATGAATATAAATTCATGAATAGGTATAAACTTGGATAATAGTCACGTATGCATGACTGAGATTTCTGAACAAACAGTAAGTTAATGCGACTTGAATAACATAAAGTTAGAGAAACTCAAATAATACACAACATTAATTATACTTCATATATCGTGATTATAATAGTAGTCAAAAGTAGATGAGTGATTGAGAAAACACCCTGTGAACAACCTATCTATGATTTACGTACCCAAATGATGATATAGCATCCTTGATTTAGTTCTCAGTAATAATGAACATATGATAAATAATGTTGAGATAGGGGACCAACTAGGAAATAGTGATCACAAATCTATTTATTTTAATATACAATGGACAGGAAATGCTAAAGAGAATCCGTCACTTATCCCAAAAAAAACGATGATGGTGGGATAAGAAGAGCCTTAAGGGTGGACCCTATTGTTAAACAATTAAGTCAGGATAAGCCAGAGTTAAGCTTGACAGCTACATATGAACAGTTTATTTCTTCACTTCACAATGCGCAAAATAAATATATCGCCAAAAGAAGATATAGATCGACACAGAACAAACCAAAATGGATGAACAATAAACTAATAGATCTTATAGGAAAAAAGAAAGGAATGTATAGAAAAATTAAAAAAGGCGAAAATCACCTACTTTTTTACTATCAGATTCTATCAAGACAGGTCAAAAAGGAAATTAGAAAAGCAAAAAGAAATTATGAAATAAGGATAGCCAACGACTCAAAAAATAACCCTAAAGCTTTTTACCAACTATATAAATCTAAAGTTAGAAATGTAATAGGCGGCCCCCTTAAAACTTCGATAGGAGAAATGACAGAAAATGATTTAGAAATGTGCAGTACATTAAATAGTCAGTTTCTATCCGTTTTCACTTATGAAAATTTGGCACAGATTCCAGAAGTCCGTAAGGTATATAGCGATAGTATAGAAAATAGGTTAAGTACGGTTACTATAAGACGTAGAAATGATGTGCTTAAGGAAATTGACAGACTGATACCTCAGAAATCGCCTGGTCCTGATGAAGTATAATTATGCTAGAGTATTAAAAGAATGCAGAGATGAGTTAAGTTACCCATTAACATTTTTTTTTAACAAGCCATTAGAAACATGTATAGCTCTAGAAGCTTGGAAGCTTGCAAATGTAGTTCCGATCTTCAAAAAAGGTGACAAATCAATAGCATCCAATTACCGTCCCATTAGTCTCACTTCAATAATAGGAAAGCTACTAGAGTCAATTATTGCTAGGAAAATGAGAAACCACTTAGAAACATTTAACTTAATCAATTCTTTTCAGCATGGATTCACTCAGGGACGTTCTTGCCTTACTAATTTGCTTAGCTTTTTCTCAGAGGTATATGAAGCAGTAGATAATGACAAGTCATATGATATATATTTAGATTTCAGTAAAGCTTTCGACAGAGTCCCTCAATAGATTGATGAGAAAGGTTGAGGCACATGGAATAGGTGGGGCGTTGTTAGGATGGATTAGGTCATGGCTAATTGGTAGGAAGCAGAGAGTCAGCATAAATGGTACCAAGTCAGAATGGGGACCAGTCAAAAGTGGTGTTCCCCAGGGATCTGTATTAGGTCCTCTGTTGTTTGTTATATACATAAATGACCTTGATTTAGGTATAACTAGTAGGATAAGTAAATTTGCAGACGATACCAAAATGGGGAGAACAATTTATTCAGATTGAGATATAGAGTGCCTGAAAAGGGATCTAGATACCTTACACGAATGGTCAGTAGATTGGCATATGAAGTTTAACATTGACAAATGCAAGGTATTAAAGATAGGGAAGATGCATACAAATGTTAAATATAAACTAGCTAATATGGAATTAGAAAACTTAGAAAACTGTGAGAAAGATCTAGGTGTGTTTGTTAGCAATGATTTGAAGCCTAGAAAACAATGTATAAGCGTTCGTAACAAGGCAAACAGGATTCTCGGGTTCATCTCTAGGAGTGTGAGTAACAGAACTGCTGGTGTTATCTTAAAACTTTACTTGTCATTAGTGAGACCCCATATGGATTATGCTGTTCAATTTTGGTGTCCTTATTACAGAATGGACATAGATTCATTGGAGAGAGTACAACGTAGAATGACAAAAATAATCCATAATATTAGAAATCTTCTGTAAGAAGAAAGGTTGAATAAATTAGGCTTACATTCGTTAGAGAGACGCAGAGTTAGAGGGATATTTATGATAGAGGCATTCAAGTGGGTTAGTGGGATTAATAAAGGGGACATGAAAAATGTACTAAAGCTCAGTGATAGCGAAAGAACTCGTACAAATGGTTTCAAATTAGATAAATTTCGTTTCAAGAAAGATATAGGCAAATATTGGTTTGGTAACAGAGTTGTAGATAGGTGGAATAGGCTACCAAGTGCTATAGTGGGATCAAGAACGATAGGGAGCTTTAAGATAAAATTATATAGGCATATGGACGAGATGGCTTGGGTGTGAGGGGGATCTGGCAGGTGTGGGCCAATCGGCGCTCTGCAGACTCCCATTTTCTTATGTTCTTATGTTCTTACAAAACAAGATCTGAATAAGTGTTCACTGGTTTTGACGTGTAAGTGTGTGTATTTATTCCCTGACAAACATATGTATATTTCCCCATAAAGAATATAGGAGACTATATCCGAAGAAGTATATATATATTTATCCCAAAAATAGAAGTGTATAATGTTCTCTCTAAATCGAGCGACGGATAACTAGGAATAGTGAAGATTGGATAATCTTCAATAATTACGTTAACTATGAACCTTATCGTATCAAGTTAACCCTTATCATAATCATCGTTACCATTATGAAACAAAAGAACACTTAACCCCGTACGAACTGGGATGTTTGTAACTTCTACTACCTGCCTGGCGGGCATATTTACCCTAAACGAGCTTCATTCCATGCTCTTTTTCATGCATAAACAAGAGCCAGAGCGTAATACAATTATGTATCCATAAAAGGGCTATAATAGAGCTTTCCAATGACACCTGACTCATCCTTGTACGACCACGGGTTATCCTGTAGCGATCGCGCAACACGAGGGGAAAAACCCTAAAATTCGGTATTTTCCCGAGTTTTTTCATGGTCTCGCGAGGTCGTGGGTGTGGAATGTTGCAGAGCTAGTGTCAGTCGCGGCACTGGGTCCGTGCCGAACGGTCAGAGCCCGCCTATCGTCCTCCTAACAAGTGGACTCTCTCTCAGAGCCGATAATGTGCTCAAAATCTCGCCCGATTAATGTCGGGCACCACAGGGGTGGCCATTATTCTCTCGCTCGACATATGTCGGGCCCTGCGGCTTGAGTGTTAAAGGTTTATAGGAAGGATAGAAGCCTGGTAGAGAGTCTGGCGAACATGTGGTCACTTGGATAGTTGTCCCAGGGGCTCGAAGAGTTTCACATACTCTTGGTAGATCCAGATCCTTCTCTTTTTCTTTTCTGTTCACTTCTCTACACTCGTTTGTTTTTAGCTGAACTATAGTGGTTAAGAATTACTGAGGATAACTCTATTATTATCAAGGTTACTCTTGAAGATATGAGTCCTTCTTATTAGAAGAGCTGCACACCAGAAGTATTGCCCTGATTCCCTTTTGCACTAGGGATCCTGGTGTTGCTTGACTTTCCTTGGATTCGGGCAGGTAGTAACCCTTTTTGGGTCAGTGTAGAGAGGCTTATTTCTCGGGGTAGTAGGGGCATGTGAGAAAGTGCTTTTCGATTTATAGAGGAGCGGAAGGTTGCATTAAAATTATTTGAAGTGTGACTCTTGATAGAGGAGGATATTCTACATTTTCTGGCAAGAGGGCTATCCCCAGGAAGGGCCTGTTGAGGAAAAAATAGGGAGTTACTGTGTTGGGGGACTTGGTAGGGAATTTGGATGTTCTATGGTGGTTGGCAGAGAGGAAGGTTGGCAAGGAAAAATGGCTTGTTTCCTAGCATGGCTAATTTGGCTTGCAATATGATTATAAGACTCGATGGGGGGTATTGAGGGGGTTGGTGAGGAATTTGCATAAAGAGTTCCTTACTTATCAAGCACTGGGGTGGTCAGGTTTTCTTCGAGAGTTGGAGGCACGTTTTCTGGCTTGTTTTTCACTCGTTGTTGAGGTTGGTCCTGGATCCTGGAGGGCCTGGTTTCCAGCGGTTGACTCTGTATGGTAGCAATGCGGCAGGGGTTGTGGGAGTTGCTGTTTGAAGACGGGAGCAGGTGAGTAGATGGTTTAGGCTTTTGATGGCCAGACCCCGTCATCTGACCATCGCCTTCCAAAAAAAAGTCCCGGCCTCGGGCTTGGAGCAAGTAGGTCTTGGAAGTTTGGCTGCGGACGTATGGTGTGTGGTTCTGCAGGAAATAATACCAGACTCTTGCTCTGAAGTTGTTAGGACCATTTACATCCCGGAACACGGTGAGGTGTAGAGGAATGTCCGAGTGCTGTAGGAAGTCGAGTAGGTGGCTTGGTGTGGTGATGGTCATGTCTTGGTTATTAACTCTGAAAGACAGGCTGTTTACTTTCATTTTGGGAGGTGTTATTGGAGCTGGGTCAGTTGTCTGAATGATTGAGTTAGGAGGGTCAGGGTCACTGGAGGCATCGGGGGGTGGTGGGAGGGGCTTAGAAGTGTCTATGTTAGGGGGGCTAGGTGGTGTAGGTGTATTGTGGGAGGAGTCTGGTGTTACTGCGAGGTCAGGGTCTTGGGTATTTGTTTTGTGGCGAGGCGGGTCTGGGGGGGAGTGAGTCAGGTGTAATGGAAGATGTGGGGGAGGGAGGATTTGCAGGAACAGGGGTGTGGTCGGTAGGTGTAGGCTGGACAGGTGTAGGATCAGCAGGTGGAGGGTCGACGGTTGTAGGAATGACAGGTGCAGGCTCGGCAGGTGTAGTGTTGGTAGTGGCAGGGATGACAGACATATGGGCGGCTGGTGTAGGCATGGCAGGGGCATGTTTGGAGGTCCTTTTGCGGGGCTTCAGCTTGGAGACGGCAGGGGACCATCTTCGGGTGGCCGGGGTGGGTATGACTCGTCTGCCAGACTTGGTACACTATGGCTGTGAAGTTGGAGGTGGAGATGGAGTTAGTGATGGGAAAGTGCAGAAACGGAGTTGTCGAAACTTAGAGTGAGAAAACACATATTGTAGCAATGCCTCGGATACCGCGAATGCGGTGTGTTCTTTTGCAGGGCAGGCTATTAGATATTTAGAATATATGTCAACAAAAGTAATGATGTACTTGAAACCTTTGACTCCTTCCATGGGTCCCATGATATCAACGGCGAGATGTTGCCATGGCTTGGAGGCAATGAGTTTTCCTGAGGGTCCTGGGGTTCTTGTTTTGTCTTTTCCTAGTGCACAGGCTCGGCATGCTTCGGTTACTTTCTTAGCTGTTAGGTAGGTTGAAGGGGTCCAATAGACTTCTTGGAAGGTAGTGAGAAGTTTTCTCTGTCCTAAATGGATGCCATTATGGGAATGGAGAGATTGCATCGTATTTATAGCGGTGGCAGGGTTGATTACAATTGTTCCTTCAGATGTGTAGATATTGTCTCTTTTTCTTTGTAGTTGGGAGAAAAATGTGTCTTGGAATCCAATCTGGTTTTTGTTGAAGTTGGAATTGATGAACCAGGTGTTGTTGGTCTTGGTCGGTTGAGTCTTGATGGTGGATGGAGTGTTCTGTTGCAGTAGGGGGGTTGGGTTGAAGCGGCAGTCTGGAGTGGGCGTCGGCATTGGTATGGAGCTTCCCGGGTTGGTAAGCTATTTTGAAGTAATAATCTTCCAGGGATTTTCACCATCTGACTGTTCACTGTTCAGGCATTTTTTGTGTCTGATTTTCTAAGCCATTGCAGGGCGTGGTGGTCGGTGATGATGGTGACTTTAACCCCGGCTAGATACGATTTAAAATGCTGGAGTGCCCAGATGATACCAAAGCATTCTTGCTTAGTGACAGGATAGTTAATTTCGGCTGGGTTGAGAGTCCTGCTAGCACATGCATTGATGTGCTCTCTCCCGTCTCTGGTTTGGGCTAATACGGCCCCAATTCCGAACAATGATACATCTGTATAGAGACGGAAAGGTTGGGTATAGTCGGGGAAAGAGACAACTGGTGCAGCTACGAGTAGATCTTTGAGGGTATTGAAGGCTTGTAGACGTTGGGTCGTCCAAAGGAATGGCTCTTCTTTTCTGATGAGGTCATGGAGGGGTTGGCGATGGTGCCAAATTGTTTTACGAAGCGTCGGTAGTATGATGCTAATCCTAGTAATGCTCGAACTCCCTTAACGTTGTTAGGTGGTGTGATGGCACTTATTGATTGGAGTTTGGCTGGGTCTGGGGATATGCCTTGTTCTGAGACGATGTGACCGAGGAATTGTACTTCTCGTTGAGCCATGGTGCATTTTAAGGGCTTGAGTTTCAGGTTGGCATCACATATTCATTGGAATACCTGGCATAGTCGTTGTAGGTGTTCTGCCCAAGTTTTTCCGAAAACGATGATGTCATCTAGGTATGCTAGGCATGTCTCCCAAGTTAATCCTTGTAGCACGGATTCCATGAGCCGTGAGAAGGTCGCTGGTCCGTTACATAGTTTTCTGTTTTCTGTTGTTGCTCGGGGACTACGGGTACTTGCCAATATCCGGCTTGGAGGTCTAAGGTAGTGAACCATCTGGCTAATAGTAAGGAGTCTAAAGAGTCAACAATACGATGTAGGGGGGTGGCATCCTTGATGGTGACATCGTTGAGTTGTCGGTAATCAATACAGAATCTGGTAGAGCCATCTTTATTTCTTACCAAACTATAGGGGAAGACCAAGGACTGGTGGATGGTCGAATACCTCCTGTATCTAACATTTCCTGTACCTAATTATCCTCTTCTTGGCGCTGGATGGGTTTTTCCGTCTAATTGGTTGATGAATAGGGTGCCCTACGGTGTGAATTGGATGGTGAAGCAGTTGAGTTTTTCCTACGTCGCAGCTGGATGTGGCGAAGATATCTTGAAATGAAGCCGTCAATTTTTGTAGGTCTTGTCTTTGTTGGTTGGTTAGTTGTGGGGGAATCTCAGGGAATCTAGGAGGGGTGAGGAGGCTTTATCTTCAGGTAGGAAAATTCTTCATCGTGATTCTCTAGCTCTCCTATAGCTAATCCGTTTGGCAAAGTAAGGGGGTGGTCAGATATTTTAGCAATTTTGATTTGATTTAAGTTATCAGGCATAATAGCTAGAGCGGTAAGGCAGTCTCTATCAAAATGGCTTTGGAGGTTAGGTGTAAGGATTAAATCACCTGACATGGTGGGTAAGATGGAAATCCACTGTTCATGGTGAGGGGGTAGCATAACAGATTTGGATACAATATCCTGAATGGTTGTGATGGTCCGAACGGGATGCGTTACGTTAGTTTCGCTGCGAACAGAGGTAGTTACGTTAGGCTTGCTGAGAGTTTTTTTTTATTTTCTATTTAGGGGCAAAGTTGATCACTCGTTGAACACAATCGATGGTGGCACATAGGGAAGTCAGCAAATCAAAACCTAGGTAGGCCTACCCATCGTATTTTAATTCTTTGGATAGAAAGATCATGAAAGGATGATGATGACCGTGATCAGGAATGTTGGTAGCTACGTAAAGGGGAGCGGTTTGTCCGCTATTAGGGATTATGCCATCGTTTGCATCAATTAAGACGATGGAGGAGGTTTGAAGAGGCTCAAAAGTGGCCTGGTTTTTGGCAAAGTATGAAGAAAATAGACATGAACAGGAGGCCCCCATGTCAATAAAATTTCTAGCTTTAACACCTTGAATTGTAAGGTGATTATAAATGGGAGGTTTTCCTGCATCTGAGATTGTCCCATCACGAGCACCTGCCAGTTTGGGGACAGGTGGGTGGGGGTGGATTAAAAACCTGGGTTATCTTGAATGTTTGAAGTTTCCTATATGTCCATGATTTCTTCTGGTAGTCCTTCTTCAGGGGCGTCATCTATCCTTCCGGTCCCGTAATCAGTGATGGTGGCAACTCGTTGTGGCTTAATCCAGGGGATCTGTCCCCAGAATTGAGGTAGCTTGGGATGACGTTTCACCAATTCAGTGAACGATTTCTTGAGGGACAAGACAGGGCATCTCGGGCTGCAAGGCTTCCAATCTGAGGGTCGGATCCTGGCCCAATCCTCCATCTTGTCTGCAGGACAGGAGTAGCTTGTTGTTGAAGAAGGTGCTGAAGAATGTTGAGGTTGAGTGGTGGCACGGCTAATGGCGGCGATCTTGTCTTTCTCATGGCTCATTTGCAATGCCAAGATACATCGGATAATAGGTAAGTCCTCGTCATAACCCTCAGGTTTAGTGATGGCGAAGTGATCTCGCACTGACGTAGGCAATACCCGAAGTAAGGCATTGAACACACTCTCTTTCCTAGTGATTGCAGTGTCCTCGGGAAATGCTGTTACCACCAGCTGATTCAGTTGGCTGATGGTTTGGTCTAAGTTTCCTGAAAACTTTACACTGTGGAATTGCTGGTTGGCAATTATTTTACCCAAAGAGGGGTTAATGGCTCCCTTGGTATATATTTCAAATTGAGCCCAGGTCAATTGTGGCGTATCACGCACATAACCAGAAACGAGGGACATATGCCGGCCCAACTTCATAACAACTGTGTGGATTTTAGAGGTATCATCTTCTTTGAGCACAATATCAAGCACTGGCTTGACTACTTCAAGATAAGTAACAATGTCGTGATCTTCTTGCTTAAGAGGAATAATTTCGAGCGATTTTCCCGCCATGATGTTCGTGTTATTGGTTATATTGAGTGATTTTATAAACTAAAGCTGTTATTCCGAGTTGAGACACCGCTGTCACCAGTGTTATGCCACGTTATAATTAAACGTGATATACTCTGATTGCAGTTTCCACCTTAGGAAATAGTGTCAATCTACAACTTGGGTTCCCCTCTGCTGGGAAACAACTAACTTTGGTTTTTATAATCTCACTTCAATAATAATCAATGAACACCAAATACACAGTAAAGGTTCACAAGTTTTATTTCCTTAGTAGCTAGGATACATTCTCAAGATGATAATAGAATAAATATAGATCTATCACCTCTAGATAATCATAAGGTTAATGATCTGACATAGAATAAGTAGTTGTTGTTGTTGTTGTTGTTCCCCAAGCTGCCTGGCCGAACAGCCCCAAGGTCCCGAGCAAGGCCAAGGCCATAACTGAGCACCCCCACAGAACCCTCCCTGCCTACCACAATAAAGCCTGGGTGACCGAAGCCACTCCATGGCGGGGAGCTGAGGAGGGTGCGGAAACGCCCGGGAAACCAAAGTCCCACCCAGGGCCCTGTGCCCCTCAGCAATTATGAAGAGAAAGTTGAGGGGCAAAGGAAAAATGTGACGCTTTGGCTTCCAATCTTGGTAGATTGGGAGGTCAATCCACGGAAAAGACGCCGTCACTTGAGATCTAGGAAATACATAAGTAAAAGGAACAGTCGGAGTAAGCTATGGGTATGGCAGAGATCGCTCAGTTCTCACTCTGATAGACCAGCCCATCACCATATGACTAGAACCCAATCCTCTTAGCATCAGCTAGGAAAGGCCCTAGAAAGCCGCCTTTGGCGGGGGGATAGCTCCCCTATTTCAACCCCTTTCGGGGTTGGGCACCCGCCCAGAATAGAATAAGTAGTAATAATAATATATGATCACAAGAATAATAATGGTACTAAATGAACATATAAATAATAATAATGTTACTAATAGAACATATAGATAGTATTAACCCTTAAAAAGCGGCTCACCACTTAAGTCGAGTTAAATAAAGCTGGACTATGTGGCGGCGCTCGACATAACTCGAGTGGCAATTTCAGCACGTAATGTGGCTGAGAGAGAGACAAGTGGTGGCAGGAGACTAGTGAGCGTATGACTGCTCCAGACCACCGCGGCGAACCTACTGACACAAATCTCAGCTCCCTCCTCCCTCTCTCACTCGCTACATACTCAATTATGTACCGAAAGTACCGAATTACCTGCTTTTTGCACTCGCGTTGCACGGTTATTGCAAGAAAACTATCCATCATACAAGGATCGTTATGGTGTCATTCGAAAGCTCTGTTTATGCCCTTTCAGGGATAGATACTTGTTTTACGTTCTGGGTCTTATTTAGGCATGAAAATGATCACGTAAACAGCCCTATTTTGGCTAAAAACACCCCGCTGGGCGGTACACATAAATAAACCGCATAGGCCGCTCGTAAGGTGTTAATATTACTAATAGAACATTTAAATAATAATACACAGAGATGTTAAGTCTCAAATACAATAAATAGTGTCTTGATGTAAAAGTGCGAAACTCGAAGTAAGGTCCCGGTCAGAGTAAATATTAGCATAATACATAGCGGCACTGAAGATATGTAAAATAAGACACTAAGACACATAATTGACTCATAGTAAATAAATTTAACCAAATAAGTTATTTAATTTCAAAGAGATTAATTTCAAATACGAATTCATGAATTACATGGAAGAAACGCCTTACGAGCGGGCCCGTAAGGAATTTCTACACCCTCCAAGCGGGTGGTTTTACCCTAAATGGCCTTGTTTCCATGCTCTTTTTCATGCATAAACAAGAGCCAGAGCGTAATACAATTATGTATCCCTGAAAGGGCGTTAATTCAGCTTTCCAATGACACCTGAACCATCCTCCTACGACCACGCGTTCTCTTGCAACGATCGTGCAAGACGAAGGAAAAATCCCTAAAATACGGTAATTTCTTGACATAATACCCTGTGTAGTGAGGGAGGGAGGGTGGATGTGTGTGGAGTAAACGTCAGTAGGCCCACTGGACCCGTGGCGAACGGTCAGAGCCCGACCTACGCTCCGCCCACCGCTCGTCTCTCTCTCAGAGGCAATATTGCTCCAAAATTACACACAGACTAAAGTCGGGCCCCGCTCTTTGGGCAGGTGTTCTCTATACGGACTTAAGTCGGGCCCCGCTAATAAGGGGTTAAACTTGGATAATAGTCATGTATGAGTGACTGAGATTTCTGAACGAACAGTAAGTTAATGCGACTTGAATAACATAGAGTTAGAGCAACTCAAATAATACACAAAATGAAGTATACTTCATATATCGTGACAATAATTTCTTTAACGGTCTTGATAGCGTAATGCATAGTGCACGGAATTTCGATGTGAGTATCCTAGGTTCGAGTCCTCGGAGTGCCACATGTATTTGTTGATTTCATTAATTGAGTTTAGATGTGAAGTTGGTTGGTGCAAAAAACATAATAATTAATTCTGGCTCAGGAGTAATTTATAGCGAGGCCTACCCAAGGGTTAAGTGCCCCATTAATTACTCCTTCCATTGGTCTATACATTAGGCTACCATAGCACAGTTGGAATATATGTACATGCTCAGATTAATATGCAGGATTCGAAACTGCATAATAAATCGTAGGCTTGTCCATATTTCTTTAACTGTCTTGATAGCGTAATGCATAGTGCACTATGCGCAGAATTTCTTGAGTATCCTAGGTTCGAGTCCTCGGAGTGCCACATGTATTTGTTGATTTCATTAATTGATTTTAGATGTGAAGTTGGTTGGTGTAAAACACATAATAATAATAGTAGTACAAAATAGACGAGTGATTGAGAAAACACTCTGTGAACAACTTATCAATGACCTGTCCCCATCTCACACGCTCACACACCATCAGCCGCTCACGGCGCACAGCTGATCACCACACCGCCAGACGTACGATGAACAGGAACAGGAAAATATGTATAGTGTGCGATATTGGATTCAACAAAAGGAGTACAACGTCACAATGTAGTATATGTAATGAAACAGTACACGATCGATGTACTTACGTTACTAGCAGAAAAGAAGTGGAATGCGATAAATGTAGAGAAGTAGCTATTAAAGGTCCTAAAATCATTTGTGAAATATGTGAATCACTCGTAACAAGAAAACAAAGGATCCTAAACTGTGTTAAGTGTAAAACTGTAGCTCACATGAAGTGCATCTCTAAGAAGACCAACAGTGAAGAACGGGAATTCCTATGCAACATATGTGCCTTGCATTCATTACCGAATATTAATGTAAATGAACCAATTAGTATTAACAACTCAGAATCCAGCCAGGACACATTCAAAATCAAAGATGAATACAGAGTGTTCACCAACAAAGGGCTCCATCTTATCCACATTAACGCCAGATCAATGTACCATAAATTGTCAGAATTTTACTTGTTAGCTAATAAGGCCAAAGCATCAATAATTGCAATCACAGAAACCTGGCTGGATTCAAGTATAAACGATGGTGAAATAAACATTCAAGGTTTCAATATGGTTAGGAATGATCGCAATAGGCATGGGGGAGGAGTATGTCTGTATGTAAAAACAACCTCACACACACAACTAGGACCGACCTCCATGTAGAAAATCACGAAGCTCTGTGGATCGATCTACACCTGCCGAGGACAAGACCCATCACAATTGGGGTATGCTATAGGCCACCAAACGACACACAATTCTTGACCAAATTTGAACGAACTTTGTTATCGCTAGACCCTCGGAATGAATCCATTATACTAGGGGATTTTAACCTGTGTTACAAACAACGAAATGATAGGCTTGTACGAGAATATAGGCATATACTGACAATGCACAATCACAAACAACTCATCACAACCCCCACACGCATCTCTGAGAACACTGCCACAATAATATACCACATACACTGTAACAGAGAGGACAAAATATCCCAATCAGGGGTTATACAGACTGGGATAAGTGATCACTTCATCACATATTGCACACACGAAAAACCACAAAAATTACCCTAGAGAATCACAAGGTTATCAAAACAAGGTCACTCAGAAGAACACTTAAAGGTTTATAGGAAGGATAGAAGCCTGGTAGAGAGTCTGGCGAACACGTGGTCACTTGGATAGTTGTCCCCCGGTTGATCACAGGGGCTCGAAGAGTTTCACACACTCTTGGTAGATCCAGATCCTTCTCTTTTTCTTCTCTGGTCACTTCTCTGCACTTGTTTGTTTTTAGCTGAACTATAGTGGTTAAGATAGAATTACTGAGGATAACTCTATTATTATCAAGGTTACCCCTGAAGATATGAGTCCTTCTTATTAGAAGAGCTGCACTCCAGAAATATTGCCCTGATTCCCTTTTGCACTAGGGATCCCGGTGTTGCTTGACTTTCCTTGGATTCAGGCAGGTAGTAACCCTTTTTGGGTCGGCGTCGAGGGGCTTATTTCTTGGGGTAGTAGGGGCATGTGAGAACATGCTTTTTTATTCATAGAGGAGCGGGAGGTTGCATTAAAATTATTTGAAGTGTGACTCTTGATAGAGGAGGACATTCTACATTTTCTGGCAAGAGGACTATCCCCAGGAATGGCCTTGAGAAAGAAATAGGGATTTACTGTGTTGGGGATAGGGATTTGGATGTTCTTTGGTGGTAGGCAGAGAGGAAGGTTGGCAAGGAAAAATGGCTTGTTGCCTAGCATGGCTAATTTGCCTTGCAAGATGATTATAAGATTCGATGGGGGGATATTGAGGGGGTTGGTGAGTAATTTGCATAAAGAGTTCCTCACTGTAATCAAGCACTGGTGTGGTCAGGTTTTCTTCGAGAGTTGGAGGTGCGTTTTCTGACTTGCTTTTCACTCGTTGTTGTTGAGGTTGGTCCTGGGTCCTGGAGGGCCTGGTTTGTAGAGGTTGACTCCGCATGGTAGTAATGCGGCAGGGGTTGTGGGAGTTGCTGTTTGAAGACGGGAGCAGGTGTGTAGAAGGTTTTGGCTTTTGATGGCCAGACCCCGTCATCTCATTTATAGTTCGAGCCATCTAAAAAGATACTCTGACGAATTTAAGATAAGGTACACAATTGTAACCCCTCTATTCAAGAAAGGAAATAAACTAGAAGTTGGTAACTACAGACCAGTTAGCATATTATGTATTGTATCTAAAATCCTTGAAAGAGCGGTATACACCCAAATTGAACACTACCTCAAACAAAATGATCTATTCTATAAGTTTCAATCAGGTTTCAGATGCATGTACTCGACAGACTCCTGTCTCATCCACTTAACGGATCACATTCGTAAAGAAATGTCTAAAGGTAACTACACCGGTATGGTTCTTCTTGATCTACAAAAAGCGTTTGACACAGTAGACCATGATAGTCTATGTAATAAACTACAAGCAATGGGCATAGGGTCTGTGAACTGGTTTAAATCTTATCTTAGTGGTAGAACCCAAAGAGTCAAAATTGATGATAATATATCTGATCCTATGCCAATTAACTGTGGGGTCCCGCAGGGAAGCATCCTTGGTCCCTTACTCTTTCTCTGTTATGTGAACGACATGGAACTGAGCGTCTCATGTAAATTATTACTGTATGCAGACGACAGCGTGCTTCTGGTTTCAGGAAAAGACCCAATAAGTATTGCCGCTTCACTTTCCAAAGAACTAGAATCATGTAGTGAATGGCTAGTGGACAATAGACTATCTCTTCACCTGGGCAAGACAGAAGCCATCTTATGTGGAACAAAACGCAAACTGAAAGACATTGTGGGCTTCTCGGTCAACTGTAATGATATTCCTATAACAACAGTGTCACAAGTTAAATATCTCGGACTAAAACTGCACGCGAGTTTGTCAGGTGAAACAATTTTGGAATCTATCCTGAGTAAGTGTAGAGCACGTATAAAATACCTGTATAGACAGGTGGGATGCTTGCCCGCGGCGACCAAAAAGACCCTCTGCCAAGCGCTTGTTCAATGTCATTTTGACTATTCTGTGTCATCCTGGTACTCTGCATCATCTAAATCAGCACAGCACAAACTTCAGGTCACTCAAAATAAAATGGTTAGGTTCATGCTGAACCTAGGACCCAGATCACATGTTGGCCAGGAACAACTTCAGTCACTAGGTATGCTCAATGTCTCTGACTGGGCCAAACAAATCAGGCTCACTAATGCCTTCAAAATGTTCTATGACAGAGCTCCAGAGTATCTAAAGAATTATTTTGTTAAAGCAAATGATAGGAGAGGACATAATACAAGAAACAGGATGTTTAATTTTAAGGTCCCGAGAATCCAAGGACAGGGTAAGCAAACATTCTTCTTCACCGCCATCAAAGACTGGAACGACCTACCCCAGTCAGTCAGTGAAAAGAGAACACTGTATTCCTTCAGACGTAGCCTGAAGGAACACCTGAACCGGACAGCTGCGAGAAGGGAGCACCAAGCTTATGTCTACTACTAAATGCGACATAAGAGATGGACAACCCAAACTGAAATGATTACTGATTACGGATTACTAATATTTACTATAGGATGTAAGGTATCTTAAAATAACCCCCTAGAAATACTTTCTCTAAAGTATCTATTTCTTTATCCTCCCCTTTTTCCCCAGCTAACCTAATCCTACAAGGACCCCAATGGAAATATGCCTAACGGCCTTATTGGGCTATCCTTAGTTGGAATTATGCAAGGCTGGTACATGTCATATTTGGAACATACTATGTGGTACCAACTCTGTAAATTGCTAACTGAATAAATATTATTATTATTATTATTATTATTATAGCATGAAACAGGATCTGAATAAGTGTTCACTGGTTTTGACGTGTAAGCGTGTGTATTTATTCCCTGACAAACATATGTACTGTATATTTCCCCATAAAGAATATAGGAGACTATATTCGAAGAAGTATATATATATTTATCCCACACATAGAAGTGTATAATGTTCTCTCTAAATCGAGCGACGGATAACTAGGAAAAGTGAAGAATGGACAATCTTCAATAATTATGTTAACTATGAACTTTATCATATCAAGTTAACCCTTATTATAATCATCGTTACCATTACGAAACAAAAGAACACTTAAAGGTTTATAGGAAGGATAGAAGCCTGGTAGAGAGTCTGGCGAACACGTGGTCACTTGGATAGTTGTCCCCCGGTTGATCACAGGGGCTCGAAGAGTTTCACACACTCTTGGTAGATCCAGATCCTTCTCTTTTTCTTCTCTGGTCACTTCTCTGCACTTGTTTGTTTTTAGCTGAACTATAGTGGTTAAGATAGAATTACTGAGGATAACTCTATTATTATCAAGGTTACCCCTGAAGATATGAGTCCTTCTTATTAGAAGAGCTGCACTCCAGAAATATTGCCCTGATTCCCTTTTGCACTAGGGATCCCGGTGTTGCTTGACTTTCCTTGGATTCAGGCAGGTAGTAACCCTTTTTGGGTCGGCGTCGAGGGGCTTATTTCTTGGGGTAGTAGGGGCATGTGAGAACGTGCTTTTTTATTCATAGAGGAGCGGGAGGTTGCATTAAAATTATTTGAAGTGTGACTCTTGATAGAGGAGGACATTCTACATTTTCTGGCAAGAGGACTATCCCCAGGAATGGCCTGTTGAGAAAGAAATAGGGAATTACTGTGTTGGGGACTGGGTAGGGAATTTGGATGTTCTTTGGTGGTAGGCAGAGAGGAAGGTTGGCAAGGAAAAATGGCTTGTTGCCTAGCATGGCTAATTTGCCTTGCAAGATGATTATAAGATTCGATGGGGGGATATTGAGGGGGTTGGTGAGTAATTTGCATAAAGAGTTCCTCACTGTAATCAAGCACTGGTGTGGTCAGGTTTTCTTCGAGAGTTGGAGGTGCGTTTTCTGACTTGCTTTTCACTCGTTGTTGTTGAGGTTGGTCCTGGGTCCTGGAGGGCCTGGTTTGTAGAGGTTGACTCCGCACTGTAGTAATGCGGCAGGGGTTGTGGGAGTTGCTGTTTGAAGACGGGAGCAGGTGTGTAGAAGGTTTTGGCTTTTGATGGCCAGACCCCGTCATCTCATTTATAGTTCGAGCCATCTAAAAAGATACTCTGACGAAATATTAAGATAAGGTACACAATTGTAACCCCTCTATTCAAGAAAGGAAATAAACTAGAAGTTGGTAACTACAGACCAGTTAGCATATTATGTATTGTATCTAAAATCCTTGAAAGAGCAGTATACACCCAAATTGAACACTACCTCAAACAAAATGATCTATTATATAAGTTTCAATCAGGTTTCAGATGCATGTACTCGACAGACTCCTGTCTCATCCACTTAACGGATCACATTCGTAAAGAAATGTCTAAAGGTAACTACACCGGTATGGTTCTTCTTGATCTACAAAAAGCGTTTGACACAGTAGACCATGATATCCTATGTAATAAACTACAAGCAATGGGCATAGGGTCTGTGAACTGGTTTAAATCTTATCTTAGTGGTAGAACCCAAAGAGTAAAATTGATGATAATATATCTGATCCTATGCCATTAACTGTGGGGTCCCGCAGGGAAGCATCCTTGGTCCCTTACTCTTTCTGTTATGTGAACGACATGGAACTGAGCGTCTCATGTAAATTATTACTGTATGCAGACGACAGCGTGCTTCTGGTTTCAGGAAAAGACCCAATAAGTATTGCCGCTTCACTTTCCAAAGAAACTAGAATCATGTAGTGAATGGCTAGTGGACAATAGACTATCTCTTCACCTGGGCAAGACAGAAGCCATCTTATGTGGAACAAAAACGCAAACTGAAAGACATTGTGGGCTTCTCGGTCAACTGTAATGATATTCCTATAACAACAGTGTCACAAGTTAAATATCTCGGACTAAAACTGCACGCGAGTTTGTCAGGTGAAACAATTTTGGAATCTATCCTGAGTAAGTGTAGAGCACGTATAAAATACCTGTATAGACAGGTGGGATGCTTGCCCGCGGCGACCAAAAAGACCCTCTGCCAAGCGCTTGTTCAATGTCATTTTGACTATTCTGTGTCATCCTGGTACTCTGCATCATCTAAATCAGCACAGCACAAACTTCAGGTCACTCAAAATAAAATGGTTAGGTTCATGCTGAACCTAGGACCCAGATCACATGTTGGCCAGGAACAACTTCAGTCACTAGGTATGCTCAATGTCTCTGACTGGGCCAAACAAATCAGGCTCACTAATGCCTTCAAAATGTTCTATGACAGAGCTCCAGAGTATCTAAAGAATTATATAAGGGCAAAGGGGAAAGAGGAGTGTGTGGTAACCACCGAGGAATATGTCTTCTAAGCGTAGTAGGGAAGGTATACAGTAGGGTAGTGATTGCGAGAGTGAGAGTGAGAACGGAGAAATGGATAGGCGACGAGCAGGGAGGTTTTAGGTAGGGAAGAGGATGTGTAGATCAGATTTTTACCCTGAATTGTGTTGTGGAGAAGTATCTGGAGAAGAAACAAAAGGTGTATGTTGCCTTTATGGACTTGGAGAAGGCCTATGACAGAGTGGATAGAGAAGGTTTGTGGAAAGTACTTAGAATATATGGAGTAGAGGGCAAGTTGCTGAAAGCAGTGAAGAGCATGTATGAGGGTGCAAAGGCGGCAGTACGTGTGGAGAGTGAGCAGAGCGAGTTCTTTGACCTGAATGTTGGTTTGAAACAGGGGTGTGTGATGTCCCCGTGGTTGTTTACTGTATATATGGATGGAGTTATGAAAGAAATACTATCAAGAGCAGTGGATGTTGGTGTATCGATGAAAAGGGAGGGAATTGAGTGGAAGCTACCTATACTGCTGTTTGCGGATGATACAGTTCTGATGAGTGATAATGAATGGGAGTTGCAGGGTCTGGTAAATGAGTTTGGAACAGTGTGCGAAAAACGGAATTTGAAGGTAAATACGGGGAAGAGCAAGGTTATGGTCTTCGAAAGGGGTGAAGTCACAGAGTGTGAGGTGAAGCTGAACGGTCAGGCTATGGAGATCGTCAACTCTTTTAAGTATCTGGGCAGTGTGTTGAGTAAAGATGGGACTATGGATGAAGAGGTGCGGGAGAGGGTACAACAGGGGAAGGGTTGTAGGAACGCTAAAAGCAGTAACAAGAAATAGGGTGGTCAGTATGGAAGTGAAGAAGTCCTTGCATGACAGTGTGGTAATCCCGACACTGACTTACGGAAGCGAAGTATGGACGTTGGTTGAGAGACTCAGACCAAGAGTGAGAGCAGTAGAAATGAATTACTTAAGGAGTGCGTGCGGAGTTACATGGAGGGATAGACAGACTAATGAGGAAGTAAGAAGGAGGTGTTGTGTGGAGGTAGATGTGCTGGAAAGTGTGAAAAGGAACAACTTGAGATGGTTCGGCCATATGGAACGTATGGAAAGCGAGAGAATGACTAAGAGGGTGTACGAGAGCGAGGTGGAGGGACAGAGGGGGAGAGGTAGACCGAATATGAGGTGGAAGGATGGAGTGAGGAAGTACATGAACGAAGGCGGTGCTGGTTGGGGGGAGGGGCGTCGACTGACTGGGGACAGAGGTGCATGGGGGCGGTTCGTTCGTGGCCACCCCTTCGGGGATCACGGCGTCAGGCAATAGATAGATAGATAGATAGGTACACAATTAAGGAAACGGTATTCACATAAAATTCATGCCGTAATTAGCAAAAAATAATATCTCGAATAAGTCCGAAACTTCATATACAATATTACTGGTTCGTGAAATAGTGAACCATTAAAATCTAGATGTTAGCCTGCACAAAGGAAAACGTCAGTTCTTAACAGAGGATCGTCGGGATCAGACGCTTATAATAGTGTATAATATTAACAGCTGTAGTGATTAAAAGCGTTCATACGTGTTAAAGTAAATTATAAAGTAAAAGGTGATCGTGGAGATTTACTACACAACACGGTCCTGGATATTGTACTGCAGCTACATCCGACAAATACCTCGTTTGCTTTCCAATGATAAGTATCCGTTTACATACCAGCTGGCCAGTTAGGTAGGAGAAGGATATCTCTGAGGAGGGCGTTACGAGGCAATCCCTCTAAAAAGCAAAAGTGATATTTCGTAAATAACTTGCGTTGATAACGTCAATCTTAGCCACGTGGATTTACTTTACTGATTAAAAAGTTTGCCACAGTAGAAATTATGAATGTCTATAAATTAAAGGGAGAAAATACAACCAAATATAAAGTTATAATACAAACTTTTGCTTTCAGATTTACTTGTTTAGTGAAGGAGTCGACCTCGAACCGTAAGTAAATTATACATTCAAAAAAAGACCATTAACTTGTGTGAAGATTACTATCAATCGAGGTACGCCTTTAGCGGTCGTATTAGTCAATGTTCACAACAAATGGTCCTTCGAACCGGATGTACTTTCATAACTTATACTTTATATTACTATGTATAAGCTCAAATTAGTTTCTATTGTTAGACATAGTTTGGTACCACGATCAATTGGAACAGTTAACAGCTCTTAAATTCGTATTTTTCGTTCACCAGGTGCAAAGGTTTCTTGCTTTGAATCAACCTATAGTATTATTACTCTATCAAGCGTTCTTGATTGGTCTCATTACTTGACTATTTTGTTTCTTGGTGGTAACGACGTGAATGATAACTGTACTTCTTCCAAAATTGCTACCGATCTCTAGTATGTAACATAACTGGTTCACAGCCGTTGTAATTCATGTATTGCAGTTGTACTGATCGAAAGTGGTAATCCACATCCTAATAACATATATAATGTCACCAGTACCAATTACAACCGAATTGCGAACAACATAAATAATAGGCTGAAGAGGCTGAAGAGATTATATAAGAATAAAACCTCTGCACAATTTATGAGTGTAGGGGCAATTAGGCCTTTCCAAGGTGGAAGAACAGATGGTGTGCATTTTGACCATGAAACAAAGAGCCACCTAATACAAAACATTTGTAATACCATCAAGCGTTTCATTGAAAATAATTAGTACTTGTAAATATGGAGGTAGCTAAATGCAAATGTTCTCTTACAGCATATAAGGGTCACCTCACGAGAGCTATTCAGAATGCTGAACAACTTCTTGAAACCACTGATGTAGATTTAGTAGAGGTGGAGAGAACTGTAGACCGGTTGGTGATAAAATGGGGTAATTATGAATCTTCTTACCCTAAATTGGAGTCCTTATTGATTGAAAGTGAAGCTAAAGAAGATGATATCGATAGCATGCAAACCGAGCATTATCAACATGAAACAGATTTTCAAAATCATAAAGTCAAATTAAGAACAACAGTCACCGCTAATAATGCTTTAAATTCTAGCTCCTCAAACAATGAGGATAAAAAAAGGTAGTTTCATCTGTGGTAAAACCTAAATTTCCCTGTATCAAAATACCAGTTTTTCGGGAGAAATTACAGAATATGAGGCCTTTATAGACCAATTTCAAGCCTAAATAGGAAGCCGATCAGATTTAGAGCCAGTTACTAAATTACAGTACCTGAAATCTCATCTAAAATGTCGCGCTTTGGATCTCATTGAGGGATGCAGCTCCATCACAGCCAACTATCAGAGTGCTCTTGATACTCTGAAGGACACATATGGAGATGAGGAGAGAATTAAACACTGCCTTCTACACAAGATCATCAGTCTGAGCTCTCCAAAACATGCCAAAGTAGAACTGGAAACCTTTCGAATAGCTATCTTAAACCTCACAAGGAGCCTTAGTAATAAACATGATTAAACCTGTTGTGAATGGATAATAGCCTCCTTATTCCAACATAAGCTTCCAAGCACAACAATCAGGCAATTGTATCTAAAATACAAGAGTAACTACTTTGACCTAGCTAAGATAAATGAAGGCTTAAGAGATTTGATATCCCACATGGAGACCGAAACTCTAGCTAAGACAAGTAGAAGTATAACACAAGATATACAGAGCAAAGGAAGTGAAAGGTCTTCGGAAAAGAATATTGGTACCTACTACAACACAGAATCAAGAACTAAATCCAAGACAAATACAGAGTCTACATGGAGATTTTGTGGAGTGGCACATAGGAACTCTCAGTGCCTAAAGTATGCCACCGGGGGTGAAAGGATCCAGCGGTTAAAGATGCATGGGATCTCACCCCCTGTCAAATCGTGTAACGTCAAGCTACAAATCTGCAGAAGGTGCCAGAAAGGTGTGCATCACACTAGTTTATGCAAATCCTTTGATAAATCAAACCATCAAACAAGTCATAATACAAACTACTATCTATCTATCTATTGCCCGACGCCGTGATCCCCGAAGGGGTGGCCTCGAACGAACCACCTCCATGCACCTCTGTCCCCAGTCAGTCGACGCCCCTCCCCCCAACCAGCACCGCCTTCGTTCATATACTTCCTCACTCCATCCTTCCACCTCTCTCTCTGTCCCTCCACCTCGCTCTCGTACACCCTCTTAGTCATTCTCTCGCTTTCCATACGTTCCATATGTCCGAACCATCTTAAGTTATTCCTTTTCACACTTTCCAGCACATCTACCTCCACACCACACCTCCTGCTTACTTCTTCATTAGTCTGTCTATCCCTCCATGTAACTCCACACGCACTTCTTTAGTAATTCATTTCCACTGCTCTCACTCTTGGTCTGAGTCTCTCAACCAACGTCCATGCTTCACTTCCGTAAGTCAGTGTCGGGATTACCACACTGTCATGCAAGGACTTCTTCACTTCCATACTGACCACGGTATTTCTTGTTACTGCTTTCAGCGTTCCTACAACCCTCTTCCGCTGTTGTACCCTCTCCCGCACTTCTTCATCCATAGTCCCATCTTTACTCAACACACTGCCCAGATACTTAAAAGAGCTGACGATCTCCATAGCCTGACCGTTCAGCTTCACCTCACACTCTGTGACTTCACTCCTTTCGAAGACCATAACCTTGCTCTTCCCCGCATTTACCTTCAAATTCCGTTTTTCGCAGACTGTTTTTCCAAGCTCATTTACCAGACCCTGCAACTCCCATTCATTATCACTCATCAGAACTGTATCATCCGCAAACAGCAGTATAGGTAGCTTCTACTCATTTCCCTCCTTTTCATCGATACACCAACATCCACTGCTCTTGATAGTATTTCTTTCATGACTCCATCCATATATACAGTAAACAACCACGGGGACATCACACACCCCTGTTTCAAACCAACATTCAGGTAAAAAAACTCGCTCTGCTCACTCTCCACACGTACTGCCGCCGTTGCACCCCATACAAGCTCTTCACTGCTTTCAGCAACTTGCCATCTACTCCGTATATTCTAAGTACTTTCCACAAACCTTCTCTATCCACTCTGTCATAGGCCTTCTCCAAGTCCATAAAGGCAACATACACCTTTTGTTTTTTCTCCAGATATTTCTCCACAACACAATTCAGGGTAAAAATCTGATCTACACATCCTCTTCCCTTCTAAAACCTCCCTGCTCATCGCCTATCCATTTCTCCGTTCTCACTCTCACTCTCACTCTGTCAATCACTACCCTACTGTATACCTTCTCTACTACGCTTAGAAGACATATTCCTCGTTGGTTACCACACACTCCTCTTTCCCCTTTGCCCTTATATAGGGGGACTATTATGCCAGTCTTCCAGTCATCGGGTGCACTCCCCTTCGCCCATGCTAGTTTGCACATTTTCCATACCCATTCGATCACTATCTCACCACCATACCTCAACATTTTCCCACACACTCCATCTGTTCCTGGTGCTTTCCCCAACTTCACTCTTTTCATGGCTTCCCACACTTCTGACTTGCTGA
The DNA here is from genome assembly GCA_032716605.1 of Paralithodes platypus. Lineage (NCBI taxonomy): Eukaryota > Metazoa > Arthropoda > Malacostraca > Decapoda > Lithodidae > Paralithodes > Paralithodes platypus. Next base: position 31,722,429 of record CM064564.1, on the reverse strand, counting down.
CCCCCACCTCCTCCTCCACTACTTCTTTTCTTCTCCCTCCCATACCATATCCAACTATGTTTGCTGGCTCTTCGTTCATTACATTTAGCAACTCATTGAAGTACTCCCTCCATCTTTCGACTTTCTCTTGCTTCTTGGCTAGCATTCTCCCATTCTTATCTTTCACACCCTTACTGTTTCCCTTGCTACCTTCCCTAACTTTCTTGACTTCTTTCCAGAACAGTTTCTTACTCTCCCTCCATTTTACACTCAGATTCCTTCCAAATTCCTCATCTACTCTTCTCTTACTTTCCTTCACTACTCTCTTCACCACCCTCTTACTCTCCACGTACCTCGCTCGTTTCTGTCTCTCGAAATCTTCATTCCCTCTACTACCCAACCACTCTCTATATGTTTTCTTCTTTTCTTCCACTGCTATTTTTACCTCTTCTGTCCACCATGCTGTACCTTTTACTCCCCTTCCTCTTCTCCTCACTCCACAAACTACTCATCTACTGATAATACTCCTCAAACAAATCAGAGTAACTCTTCTACGTTAAATGTGGCTCTCATCAAAGGTACCGCAGATTCTACTACACCTACATTCTCTGGAGTTGCTCTGTCAACGGGTTTGGCAAAGCTAGAATATACAGGGAATGAACATGAGGTAAGACTGTTTTTTATAATGGTTCACAGAAACCCTTCATTACTCGGGATCTTGTAACCCAAACAAATTTACTTATAAAAGCTTCTGTGAAGATGACTCTCACAGGATTTATAAGTTCTCCTATTACACATAATTATGATATAGTCAAACCAACAATAAGGATGGATAACCGAAGGAAAAGGATTTCAGCAGTAGTAGTTGATGAGCTTCCACAGACCATTGTGATTGTCGGAATAACAAAAGCAATGGATTATTTGAACAGGAATGGGGTGAAATTAGCAGACATGATACCACATAATGATCAAGTAGGACCTGTAGGTATACTGATTGGGGCAGATTCACTTCTATGATTTTATATCGCGTCACATACTTGTTTGTGATGGAATTAACTTGCTCAAATCCCCTGCTGGCTATATACTAAATGGAAATATTCCTGACAGATATAATACATTGAATGATAATAACTTTGCTTCACAACATGTTATACCAGAGTCTGTCCTAGTAATGAGAATTACGGAGCATATGGATCCACTTATTGAAGTGGAGACACACCTAGAAGAAGAGTCTGAGGTTCACAAACTATGGGACTTAGACATTTTGGGAATTGATGTCACCGAACCAATACCTGATGATCGTGTGTCTTATCAAGTATACCTGGACTCCTTGAAGTATGAAGAAGGTCAGTTTTGGGTAAAGTTACCATGGAAGTTGAATAAAGCAGATCTACCTACACATTGTTCAAGAGCCCTTAGACAAATGCACTCCCTAGTTAAAAATCTGGAGAGGAAGAATCACATTCAAGTCTATCAACAGATTCTTGATAACCAGCTAAAGTCAGATTCCATTGAAGAAGTGCCTGATGCCTCGCCAAGTGATCAAAGTCATTACTTACCACACCATGGGGTTCTTAAGGAGTCTGCCACAACACCATTACGAATTGTTTTCAAGTGCAGTTCACGTGCACATCCAAGAAGTCACTCTCTAAATGATTGTTTGATGACAGGACCTCCATTGACTAGCAAATTATATGATGTACTTCTTAAGTTTAGAACCAACCAATATGCATATACAGCGGATATTTCCAAAGCTTTCTTGAGAATTGGACTACAGAAAGAAGATCGTGACTACACAAGATTTTTATGGCCATCTGATATCAAAGATTCTACTAGTCCGGTGAAAACTTTCAGAATTAAATCAGTCCTTTTTGGAGCCACCAGTTCTCCATTCTTACTTCAAGCTACAATAGATTTTCATCTGAGAATGTCAGCGAGCCCCATCAAGGAAATGCTAGCTTCTAATTTCTATGTAGATAATTTCCAAGGGACTGTGCCAACTGAAGACCAGTTAAACTATATATATGAAGAAGCTAACAAAGAACTTCAGCAAGCTAATATGCCACTAAGACAATGGACTACATATAATCCAAAGCTGAATGCTAGAATTGAAAGTGACTTTCCCGGTTATACAACTTAAGATACGACCTCAGTTCTTGGATTGTTATGGAATACACAAGATGATTCACTGAAGCTGAAACCAGTATAGTATAGCAGTGAAAAATCAAACTCCATGACAAAGTGAAAGCTACTGGTCAAAGTAAGTAAAGTATTTGACCCACTTGGTATAGTGTCGCCCATCACGATTATATGAAGGTTGTTAGTTCAGGAAGCTTGGAAGCCTAAAATTGAATGGGATGATCCTCTTCCTGACTTATTTGTTGATGAATGGAAAGAACTGAAATCTGAATTTCTCCTCTTATCAGACCTAGAGGTACCAAGAGCTAGAACATGTGGGATGACTCCCTATACTCTACATATATTCTTTGATGCTTTTTCAAAGGCATAAGTTGCAGTTACATATATGATGGATGACTCTAATTCATTACTTCCAACCAGTAAAGCAAGAGTGGCTCCGCTGAAGTCTAGAACTATCCCACAAGTCGAACTTACAACGTTGCTTGTCGGGACAAGGCTGGGATCACACATTAATAGCACATTAGTAAACCTGAAGATCACTAAAACTTACTTAATGAAGTTTATTTGCAATGGGTGAACAATTACAACTCTACAATACCATATGTGAGAAATCGTGTAGCTGAAATCAAGAATTTACAAAAGGGTTATGTATTCATGCATGTGGATACTAAGAATAACCCTGCAGATCTGCTTAGTAGAGGTGTCAAATTGAAGAAACTTGACTCCCTTTGGTATAATGGTCCAGACTGCTTGACAGATCCTGAACTTTGGCCAAACCAAAAGCCATACATCATATCGAACATCCTTGTCCTAGAAGTTACAACTCCTCTTAAGAACGAGCCAACTACATTACTTAACATCACTAAGAGAACATCATTATGGAAAGAAACCTGCTCCTGAAATACATTTGAAGGAAGGAGACGTGGTGTTAATAGATTACGAGACTCCAAGATCAACCTGGCCCCTAGGAAAAATAGTGTCTTTGCATCCAGATAAATATGGTACTGTAAGAGTTGTTAAGGTGCTATCCAACGGTCACATATCCTTGAGGACAGTTGATAAATTAATTCCCTTAGAATTATCTAGTGGGTCATCTCCGGAGCAGAAGCAACAGGAGCTAACAGAAGAAAGCACAAGACCCAAGCACCAAGCAGCAATCCAAGCGCTTTCTAAGATAAAGGATCAATTAAATTAGATTGTATAGTATGGTAATATGATAATACGAAGTGGAGGATTAGGATGTAAATAGGGAAATGCTTCCACTTCTTATACTGAATTTGGTTATGGTATTAGAATTAAGTTTCATTATCATTTTATTAGGATTAAGTTAGATTATAGTTTAGTCAGATTACATTGTTTTTGGCTCCCCCCAGGATGTGGGAAATATTTCCCGCAGGCTATCATGTTTGCATATTATCCATACTTTAATTAACTTCAGTAATCAACATTGGTGTGAATATTCTCCAATGTTTATAATACAACTACGTATCAATTTATAATATTGTACATAGTTCGAGCCATCTAAAAAGATACTCGAACGGAACTACATATTACTGTATATTACTGTATATATTTATAATATAGTTTATAGTTGAGCCATCTAAAAAGATACTCGAACGGAGCTACATATAATTTATGCTTTTAACATAGTTTATAGTTCGAGCCATCTAAAAAGATACTCGAACGAAATATTAAGAAAAGGTACACAATTAAGGAAACGGTATTCACATAAAATTCATGCCGTAACAGACCAAAAATAATATCACGAATCAGTCCGAAACTTCATTATACAATATTACTGGTTCGTGATATAGTGAACCATTAAAATCTAGATGTTAGCCTGCACAAAGGAAAACGTCAGTTCTTACCACGGGGTCGTCGGGATCAGACGCTTATAATAGTGTATAATATTAACAGCTGTAGTGATTAAAAACGCTCATACGTGGTAACTAAATCATAAAGTAAAAGGTGATCATGGAGACTTACTACATAACACTGTCCTGGATATTGTGCTGCAGCTACATCCGACAAACACCGCGTTCGCTTTCCAACGATAATTATTCGTTTACATACCAGCTGGCCAGTTAGGTAGGAGAAGGATAACTTTGAGGAGGGCATTACGAGGCAATCCCTCTAAGATACAAAAGTGAGTTTCCTAAATAACTTGCGTTGATAACGTCAATCTTAACCACGTGGATTTACTTTACTGAATATAAACTTTGCCACAGTAGAAATTAAGGTTGTCTATAAATTAAAGGGAGAAAGTACAACCAAGTATAAAGTTAATAATACCAACCTTTGCTTTCAGATGTACTTGTTTAGTGAAGGAGTCTACCTCGAATCGTGAGTAAATTATAAATTCAAACAAAGCCCGTTAATAAACTTGTGTGAAGATTACTATCAATCGAGGGGTGGCTAGAACTGTCGTATTAGTCAAGTTTCATAACACTATTCGCTCCAAAACGGCGTTGCCAATAATTGGAATTCGCCCCATTCGCCACCTCCCTCACATGGCTATCATCGATAATTGTTGATATATTTACGGTAATTGTACGGTATTCGTCGGACATTCGCCCGATTTGTCTGCATTTGCCGGCAGTGGCGAATCAGAAGAATATGATACTAACTATGCGATTCTCGTGCGAGCCAAGACGATTGACGTGAGATACGAGGCGTGTGCCACACGAATATCGCCATACTTTTCAATTCGCCTCGTTTTTTTAAACATTCTAAAATTTAAAGGCGATCTGAAGCGACTCTACGGAGACGTTGACAAGGTTTGTGCGACAATTGTATGAATTAACCGATTATTGGAGAATAGTCAGACGCATACACAACATAGACAAAAAAATTCATTCGACTGGCATTCGCCATCGCAAATTCACCTAGTGGGATTCTGCCTTAAATGGTGCCTCTCCGCTGGGTGAGAACTGACCTTTGTTCCGCAAATTACCACACAAGTAATAGGCAATCAACATAAAACACACAGGAAGTTTACACAAGTTTTATTCTTATCTACTAGGGTACACGATATCAAAGTAGAACCCCACTCTGGTGGACAACAATAATTAATAACGAAAGAATTGATTAATACATACAAGAATATGTCCTTAAATATTAGCAGAATGTCCTCAAATGGTTCAAGTTATAAACAAATTATAATAAGTTTGACAGTAGAGGTGAAACTCTCAAATAATTAACAGGAAGGATGATATTAAGTTCAAAATAAATAACTAGTTAAGCACAACGATTAACACAAATGATATTCATAAGTTACACAATGTACAAGGGTGAATAATTATGAACTTAACCAAAGGTAATAAGCAGTCTAATTCAAGACTCTGAAAAGCATATAACTCTGCGACGAGACTTCACTATTTTTTTATGAACCCAAATGATAATGAATGAATAAACTCAGGTCTGCAAGAAGTATTCTCGATTTACGCGTAGAGTGTATGTATTAATGACAGGAAATCTTATATATATATATATCTCCTACGCGAGGAACTCAGGAGCCTGAATTCGTGGAAGTATGTATATAAATTTCCCACAAAATAGTGTGTATTGTTTCCCAACAAATGGGATACATAGAACAAACAAGGAAGGGAACAGGTAAAGCCTCTTCTATAATTACGTTGCACTTAGGAGTATCTCAGCATACCTTGGTCTAGAGTACTCTAGACACTCATGATAATCATTGTTACCACTACGAAAACTTTAGTATTAAAGGACTTAAAGGAGTGTTTAGTAGAAAGGAGCACTGGGAGATCGATTTCAAGCACTGGGATGATTGTTGCATCATGGGTGAATAGCCTCCAAAGCTAGAAGGGCCTAACGTCACACTCGGAGTCCTTCGCGGCACTTATATCACTCCCCCATGTCTGGAATAGGTTCAGGCCCAAACGACAGCAACAATCGTCTGGCAAGTTTATTTCTCGATCTGGGCTTAGGGCAGCTCCTTGCACACTCACTCACGCTGGACCTGGGGAGTATATCTAAAGGTTCCCCTACTAAAGGAATGATCAACGTCTTTCCAGGAGTAGGAGGAAGGTTAGTTGGTCAATATACAGGAGGCGCTACAATATTGGTAAAAAATTAAGCTCAATAGCATGTGATTAAGCGATTTTTCTCCAAATTGTTGATGTAGGTGTCATTCCCGGGAAACTAACATAATACATATTATATGGATATTTACGTTTTAAGGGTTTGTTTACACTTCTTCTTTTTCGTCTACATCTGGGAGACTTCTTTTGCGTGACTGTCAGTCAACAACTGAGACATCTGGTGGCGAATGCAATGAACTATACTGGTGGCGTCATAGCCAAAGTAATCACCCTACCTAATTCATGCCAAGAGTACTCGAGTTCACTGACACGTGATGTCTATCGACCAATCAGGTGATGCCATGATTTGGTAAACAGGTGGCCCAGGATATAAGCTGTCAGTTTGACTCTGGCCAGCTTGTGTAGAGGGTGTGAGCCGATCAAAGCTTTTTCCACCGTCTTTAAAAACACTGAGGCTGCTTAAGACCTTTTTGCCTTCCAATAAGTGTAAACTGTCCAAAGTGCAATAACCAGTGTTCCAAATACAGCTGACGAGGACAGCTGGTTTTTGAAATGCACATACACTTGTTTTACATGGAAAAATTCGAAACAAAAATCCACCAGCTGTTGACCAAGATGAGTGGTGATCGAGCCTCCAGCGGCCACCCAGGCAGCCCAGTACCTCCTCTGTTCATTAAGGTTAGTTGGTTGGTTGGGACAACATAAAGGAGCCGGACCACAGCTAGCTCGGGAATCTTAATGGGTCATCGCAAAGTAACATAAAGTAAAAGATTTTTTCGCATAGGATTAAACTGGCATGCAAGGGCTAGTTGGTTATACTGATGTTTTGGACCGACAGTTAGCCCATCGATCTTTTTAGGCCTAATAGGTCCGGTATCATTACCCTATTCCCGACATATTGCCCGCCACCAAAAATGATATACAGGAGCTATATACAGAGAACAACAAAAGGACATCGAAGAGTCAAAGATCACCTTGTTTGATCTTTGATCTCCAAAGATCCACGGAACTCATAGCCGCCCTCCTTTTGGGACGAGCGCCACCTGAAGCCTGAGGAGGATCATCCTTCTCCTCATCAGCTGCCCCACCTTGAGGAGCACTGTCACCAGCACTCTCCCGCGGAGGGGTATCAGTAGAGACGCCAGGATCATCCGGCAGTTCTACATCCTGCTCCAAGGGATATAACCTTACGACTGGGCGAGTAGTAACCCCAGTCAAAGTTCGTATTCTAGCAACCCTTATAAGACCATCAATGCCCTGGAACAAATCGATCATCCTCCCAAGCTTCCAAAATAACCTAGGACGCTCATCATGAATCAGGACGATATCCCCGATACGAGGCCATCGTTGATTCGTCCCTTTGATCTTATTAGAGTGACGCTCGCGAAGAGAGATCCATAGATCGTCGGACACCATGTTTACATACTGGAAGCGACGCCGTGTGGCGTCAGCATTGCCGAACGTAGGGTCATGCAGATCTTCATCATTTACGGACGATCTAGGAAAGGTATTAAGGGTTCGTCCACGTGTTAGCATAGAAGGTGAAATTGGTAAGAGGTCATCAACATCTGCCGAGGTATAGGTCAAGGGCTTGTCGTTGACTGACATCTCAATTTATATTAAGATGGTTTGCAACTCCCGTCTGGTCACCAGTGCCCTTCCTATACCTTCTTCATGGCAGATTTGACGATACCGATTGTTCTCTCCCAAATCGCCCCGAACCATGGTGCACGTGCTGGTATAAATCTCCACTGACAACCCTTTCCAGTGAGGGTAGCCACAACCTGCGGGTCATCCATTAAACTCTGGAGATATTTAGAGGCCCCGACAAAACAATTCGCATTATCGCTCATAATAATTTGAGGGAAACCATTGCGGCCTGCAAAGTGTCTTAGAGTATGCAAAAAACCCTCACTGGATAGATCGTCAATCAATTCAATATGAATCGCTCTGGTTACCGCATATGTGAATAGAACGGCATATACCTTTATGATATTACCGGGCGATTCTCTAACTTGAATCGCTCCGGTGTAGTCTACCCCGGTTATCTGAAATGGTTCAGTCCTTTGTACCCTGAACTCAGGCAAGGGAGGTAGATCAACTGGGGAGTAAGGCTTACCCTGTAATCTTTTATAGATAATACAGCTATTGTGGATCCCTTTAATTGCTTGTCGCATCTTAGGGGTCCACCAACGTTGTCGCATATATGCCAGAACATAATTTACGCCAAAATGTAGGCAGGTCCTATGGCATTGGCGAATCAACAGTTTGGTAATCAAATGAGAGGAGCAAAGGAGGACAGGATATTTCGCAGAATCAATAATGTCCGCCTTTTGTATCCTGCCTCTACACTTAATTATGCCTCCTTCCATATATAATCCTTGCTGCCTCATTAAGTTTGAGGGTTTGGCCTTTGACTCTTTGCTCAGGATTTAATGTTCAGTAGGATAAGATTCCTTTTGTACTAAACATATTAGTTTCGCTTCTGCTGATCTCAATTCATGGAGTCTGATATGCTTCGAATCTTCACTAAGGAAAGACCCATTAGCCCGACTTCGCATGTTGTTAATGAAACGGTATATCAATGCAAATACCCGTATTACTTGATCATAGCTGCCGTAACGTTCCCACTCTACCAACTTGTTATCCTGATGTGTAGTACTCCCAGTCGAACTACTTAACACATCATCTTGGGGCCGACTTGAAGGATCAGATATGTATTCCCTGAAATCCTGAGGCCATTCAGTTGGAGTATATCTCCATGGAGGTCCACGCCACCAAATAGAGGACGACATAAACTGTTGCGCCGAGATCCCCCGGGAAACGATGTCACTGGGGTTATCCCTGGTGCTCACATAGCGAAATTTAGCTGTAGGACCTAAGTTATGTATCTCATCAGTGCGATTAGAAACATAAACAGGTAACACTTTCTGGCTGTGTACCTATGAAAGTGCTATTTGACCGTCGCTCCAGACATAGACGTTATTAATCTGTAGTTTTTTTTTTTTTTTTTTTTTTCTATGTGATTGAGGGAGGCAAAAGGCATAACTGCCTATAGCGAGTGCCTCCCCCATAGTTGAAAGAGTGACAGGGCCAAAATCAAGGGACGTTCGAGCCAAAATGCCTGGACACACGGAGTTTGAAGCAATTTAAGTCATAGGAAGAGGGAAAGACTGATTCTGGGAGAGAGTTCCAGAGCTCAGCTGTTGAGTAGAAGAAAGTTTGAGAGCAACGTTTCACTCTTGGGTTGGAGAGTTGCACAGAGTAGGGGTGGGATTGAGTTGCAAGACGGGTACCACGTGCCCTACGTAAAGGAGGTGGTATGCACTGGGATAGCTCTGAGGAACACTGATTATTATAGTAGCGATAGAATAGCGAGAGAGATGCAACATTGCGGCGGAGAGAGAGAGATTGCAGAGAGTTGGTGAGTGGACGGGAGTTAATGATACGAAAGGCCTTCCTTTCAACTTTGTCTAGGAGAGCGGTGTGAGAGGAACGTCCCCACACATGTGAACAGTACTCAATACAAGGGCGCACTATGCCCCTGTACAGAGCAAGAAGCTGTGCAGGGGAAAAGAACCCCCTAAGGCGGTTGAGCACACCCAGCTTCTGGGAGGCTGCCTTAGCAAGACTGGTAATATGGTCCTTCCAAATGAGAGCAGAAGAAAAAGAGACACCAAGAATATTGAGAGAAGATGAAGGGTTGATTTTTGTATTGTTGAAGAATAAGGGATAGTCCGCTGGGAGATCCTGACGGGTCGATAGATGGAGAAATTGGGTTTTGGAAGCATTAAAGTTAACAAGGTTTTCTCTGCCCCAATTGGAAATAGTATTTAGATCAGAATTTAAGAGTTCTATGGCTTCATTACGTTTGTCGTTGAGGGATTGCTGGCTGGGGCGTTCTGAAAAACTAATGGAGTAGTGTAAGGTTGAGTCGTCTGCGTATGAATGGATGGGAATTAAGGTACAGTTAAGGAGATCATTTATAAAAATTAGAAAGAGAATAGGAGATAGGACAGAGCCCTGAGGAACACCGGAGTTTATAGGGTGAGGAAGTGAACAATGGCCGTCCACAACCGCGGCTATGGAACGGCCGGAAAGAAAATTAGAGACAAAGGCACAGATGGAGGGATAGAAACCGAAGGAGGGTAGTTTAGAAATTAAAGAATTTATGCCAGACTCTATCGAAGTCTTTCGATATGTCTAGTGCAATAGAAAAAGTCTCACCGAAGTCCCGGAAGGAGGATGACCAAGAGTTAGTAAGATATGAAAGAAGATCACCAGTAGAGCGACCCTCAAGGAAGCCATACTGGCGATCTGAGAGCAGATTATGAGAAGAGAAATGCTTAAGAAATTTGGAAGCAAGAATAGTTTCAAAAACTTTAGAAAGACAAGAGATAAGAGCAATTGGACGATAGTTGGAGGGTTGAGAGCGGTCACCCTTCTTTGGGACAGGTTGAATGTGAGCAAACTTCCAGCATGAAGGGAAGACGTTAGAGGATAGACAGAGACGAAAGAGTTTGCCTAGGCAGGGAGTCAGCACGGAAGCACAGTTTTTGAGAACAACAGGAGGAACACCGTCCGGACCGTACGCCTTATTAGTGTTAAGCCCAGAGAGGGTAGAAAGTACATCTTTAGAAGAGATTAGGATATTAGGCATAAGTAAGAGAGAGGAGGGCGGAGAGGGAGGAATAGCACCAGAATCATCCAAGGTGGAGTTTCTAGCAAAAGTTTGAGCGAAGAGTTTAGCTTTGTCAGAGGAAGAAGTGATGGTTGTGCCATCAGAGTGGGAAAGGGGAGGGAAAGACGAGGAAGAGAAATTGTTGGAGAGGTTTTTGGCTAGATGCCAGAAAGCTTGGGAAGAGCTAGAGTTGGATAGTTCAGTGCATTTATTATTGATGAAAGAGTGTTTGGCAAGTCGAAGAACAGATTTGGCTTGATTCCGGGCAGAAACATATGAAGAATGAGAGTCTTGAGTTTTAAGGCGTCGGTACCGTTTGAATGCTTCCTCCTTATTGCGGACAGCAGTAGAACAGGCGTGAGTAAACCAAGATTTTTTAGCATTAGTCTGAGAGAAAGAGAATGGAATGTATGCTTCCATGCCCGATAGGATTACCTCGGTAATGCGTTCAGCACTCTCCGAGGGAAGCAGAAATCATTCCATGGGAAATCAAAGAAGTACTGCCGAAGAGCCTCCCAGTCGGCAGCGCCAAAGTGCCACAAGCGCCGCCGGCTAGGAGGATCGGGTGGCTGTACTGGAGAGATAGGACAGGTGACAGAGATAAGTTTATGGTCGGAGGAGCCCAGAGGAGAGAAAAGATCGACAGTATAAGAAGAAGGGTTAGAAGTTAGAAACAAGTCAAGAATGTTGGGCCGATCTCCGATGCGATCCGGGATACGGGTGGGTTGCTGAACTAACTGCTCTAGGTCATTTAGGATAGAAAAGACGTAGGCTTGTTCACCAGGTGGATCAGTAGTGTGAGAGGAGAGCCAATGGCGGTGGTGAACGTTGAAATCTCCTAAGATGGAGATTTCTGAGAAAGGAGAAATGGATAGAATGTGTTCCACTGTAGAGTTTAGATAGTCAAAGAATTTCGGAAAGTTGGTAGAGTTAGGGGAAAGATAGACAGCACAGAAATATTTAGAAAGAGAATGACAGGAAAGTTTGAGCCATAAAGTTGAGAATTCAGAGGAGTCGAAATCGGGAACACGAGAGCAAGTGTCTGTATAAGCATCCAGTGTAAACTTTATTAGACGAGCAGACAGAAGCAATGCAGTAAGTTCTAATTTAGGAACTGTAATCTTCTTTATAGGGGCTACTTTGGCCTTCGCTATAGCCAGTGTCGCTTCACTACCATTGCATATGTATATTGCAGTACTGTATGCACTATTACTAGCATCAGAAAAGGCATGTAGATCCACCTGTTGACCACTAATAACCTGACGATTAAGTTGGACCTTGCAACATGTGGAAAGGTCCGACCGAATCAACCGTCAAGTATCTTGTAACTCAGTGGGGAGGGGCGTGTCCCAATCTAGTTTTAGCCGCCACAGTTGCTGTAAAAACATACGAGCATGGATAGTTACAGGCAGCAAAAAACTTTGGGGATCAAACAACCTCGCTGACAAGCTTAAGCAGTTTCGCTTGGTCATAAGTTCACTGCCGCATGGGGTGTGACAGAAGGATATACAATCTGTGGTAGTGTCCCATTTGTGGCCTAAACACTTTTCCTCACTATTCTCAGTAGCTACACCGTCAGAAGCAAATTGACTTTTCAAAAGATCACTATTAGTGGCCCATTCTCTCAAGTAGAGATGAGCCTTGGCAAATATATCGCGGATCTCCCAGCATCTTTTGAGCAATAAATCTTCATTGTCTCCAGTGCCTTGAAGATTGTCCACATAGATCTCCTGCTTGATCTCATTCTTGAAGTCAGGATCTAGTCCAGCCTCCTCAAGATGACGCAAGATAGTAGCGTTGAGAAGGAACTGGGAACAGGTCGCCCCGAATAAGACGACTCTGAACCTGTAGACCAGATACTCTGAATCTAGATCCATTGGGTCCCGTGGCCATAAAAATCTTGTCGAGTCCCTGTCTTCACGATGGAGTTGAAGCATCAGGAAGGCCTTCTCAATATCGGCGACCCATGCAAACTTATGACATCTGAAGCGCAACATAATCTGCGCTAGATCAGAGACCAGGGACGGACCCGTGTACAGACAATCATTCAGGCTATAGGAGCGATCACTGGATTTAGCAGAGCAGTCATATACAATACGAACAGGAGTGGTGGAACTGTCCTTTTTAATCCCATGGTGAGCAAGGTAATGGATGTTATCCCCATACTCACTGAGATCTACTCTCTTCACAAATCCACGTTGTACCTGCTCGGTTAAAACTGCCGCATATGTCTCGCAATAATTTGGATCCTTGACAAACTGCTTCTGAAGGCCACGTAACCTACCAAGTGCTAGATGGAAATTAGTAGGTAATTTACTCTTGTTATCATTCCAAGGGAGCCTTACCACATACTGACCCCTGCCAGAGTCATACGTTACAGTCTCTTCATACGAACTTAATGCTAGCTTGGACTCACGATCAAGTTCATGTGGGTCAATTCCAATATTGTCCAAGTCCCATAGCTTATCTATATCAGTACATGTATTATCAGGCACATTTGGCCTAATATATTTATCTATGGGGCTTACTGCTACCTTGAGGACCGTAACCACCTCCACCTGTGTGTCTTGAGAGGAAGTGGCATAGGATCCAGAAATGGCATACCCTTGGATCGTGGGGAGCATTATAAGCTTATCTACCCGCCGATATCTAGGGTGAACCAGGTCGTAGCAATAATCAGCTCCGACCAGTAGCATAATACCATTGTTAGCAGAGAGTTGATCATCAGCCAGTTTATAACCCTTGCTTCTGAGATATTTCAAATGTGGTTGAATCTCTGATGCTATATAGAAACTGGGTAGTGTGGCGACCACAACAGCCTTGATGGGACATACCTTTCTTCTATAAACATAGGAAATCTCCACTATATCATAGTCACTGGAATCTACTTCACCAGTGAAACCATTAAGATGCAAATTCTCTTGACCCTTGCTGGTACACTTGAGCTGGGGTAATGATGACCGCAGAACGAATGACCTCTGTGAGCACTGGTCAAGTAAGGTGCGCGTCATTATAGGCTTATAATTACTCCCCACTACTGGCAGCATCATAGTAAGAAGCAATTGACATTCTCGAGAAGCAATGGACATGGCAGATAATTTAGCACCCTCGCTTTTACCTTTCTCATGTGACTCTTTCGGGGTTCTCCCCTTTTCTTTGCCGTCGTGCCGATCAGACTGGGTGCAAAGGGAAAACCAATGTTTCCCCTTGCAATACTTACAAGGTTTGATGTAGGAATTGGTGCAAGTACTGTTGAAGTGGTCTCTTGCCAGACAGCTGGTACATAACTTAAGCGATTTAGCCTTGCCAATCTTCTGTGTAGCCTTAGGATACTTAGGACACTGGTACCACAAATGACCGTGGACACGGCACAACTTACAACCTAATGATATTGGCCTTTTCTATTTAGGAGAAGTCTGTACCGGAAAAGGTGCAGTAGATGGCGACATCTCCACTTGTCGGTAGTGTCCAGTACTCTCCATGTTGAAGACTTCAGTCTGGTACACCTGCACCAATGCTTCCAAGTTTAGTGGAGAGTCGCTTAGTTGTCGTCTTACGATTTCCTTTAGGGGAGAGGGTATCTTGTTCAAGATACTTACACTAAATATCTCCTCCTTGGTGATGGCCATTGTCTCCATAGATCGGAGGAGGCTCTCAAAGGAGGCATAGTACTCCTTTAGGTCCGTCACATCATAGGATGGAGGATCTAGTGTAAAGAATTTAGTAATTAACGCGGTCTTGATGACTTCCACTCTCCCGTAAGTTCTCTTCAGCAACTTCACTGCAGACTCGTAGCTGGTACCTTCTAGCTTGTACCCATCGATCAACTTCAATGCCTCCCCTTTCAATTGACCACAGAGATATGTGAACCTTTGGATGGATGTGAGTGTTTTATTATGATGGATGGAACACTCAAAGATATCCCAAAATCCAGTCCAGGTAGCCGAATCCCCGGAAAAGGTAGGCAAAGTAAGCTTCGGCAGGTTAAAACCAGTCGCCTTTGGTGTACCGGTATCCTTAACAGAGGTTGATTCTTGGGTGGAAGATAGTCTGGCTAAGGCTGTATTAACGTCCTCAAAGTACTCAAGATCTGCCGACATTTCTTCTTCCACATCGTCAGTAATTGTCAATAAACCGTATACCTGCTGAGCATAATTATCGTAAGTGGCTAGCGATTTAGTAACAGTAGCGAATTTACCCTTAATCTGATCAGCTGTGGCACTTAATAAAAATTCATCAAGATCTCTTAAACACCTATTTAAACTTCCCTTCATCCCTCCCTTAAGAATCTTAAGTTTCTTTAAATCTGTCATCGTTAAGTCTATTAGGCTATTAACTCTCTAAACTATTAAGCAAACTATTACACAAATTAATTTAAATTAAAAAATGTGGCAATAGCATTGCCACTCCCAATTTGGAAACGGTCATTAGGCTACTAGCTGCAGTAGGAGGAATTAATTGAATAAGAAATTGACAAGTAGCAGAAACAAACTAAGGCTAGAGAAAGAAGGGTAAATGAAAAGAACTGACTAGGCTAGTATTAGGCCTAGCCCAGCTTCCCATCCCACAATCATGTTGGCTGTCAATCGCTTAGGAATCAACAGAGACCGAACCCCATGACCGTAATTAGGCAACTAGGCTATAACATTTAATTAAATGAGTCACATGAGAACCCTCCCCACCGGCAAAATTAAGAAAAAGAGTCTCATAATGACAAAACACAATAAACACCACAGGCCCACCACCAAAGCGAAATGAACAGCTACCACAGACACCTACAGGCCCAGCCTAGCCTATGAGCGTGAAATGACGCCCGACGAAATTACCTCTACCCCAATCACCAGCCCAGCTAACCCACCAAAAAAGGCCTAGGAACACACGCCCAAAAACCCCAGAAAACTAGCCCCCAAAAAGATAGGGACGGCGCCTAATATCGGAAAAAAACACAAGGGAAGAAGCCTGGTCTAAACTAGGGAAAGGGCAGTCGGCCCAACAACGCGCGAGGCGGCAGCCAGTTGTAAGCCCACAAGCGTCAAGGAAGTAATCAAAACGGTACTACGGTAAGGAAGCCTTAGGGCACGAAGGACCATTATTTGTCGGGAATTTAGATAAAGAGGTTAAATTGCATATCACTGGTACATGAAATATCCCAACAAATAGTTATAATATAATTACCAACGACGTAGTCGATGGGTGTAATCCAGTCCCCCACACACGGCTAATTCAATTGCATGACATGTAGGAATGTTCACATAATACAATATCGATACAATGAACTTAGCTTAGAGGACTGGTGATGTAGGACTGTTGTTATAGATAAGTATTTGTAGCACATGGTGAACTGTGGGTTGAGTCAGAGCCGGGGGGAAGATGTTGGCTGTATGGTGTTGATTGAGAGACTAAAGGGCCGGCGTCCGATCGCTTCGCGAAATTACATATGGCTGCCGGCTCATAATAATTATAACCCATAACTTGGTTTCATGATGCATCTAGAGCTGATGTAGATATTTATACATTACAGTTAATATTTAACCTATACTTAAGAATAAACTACAATACACAAAGAACCAGCCGAAATCGTACATGCGATACAATACCGCCAAATTCAAATGTCCTATTGGACCTAAAACTGTCGGGATCATTACCCTATTCCCGACACCAGGCTTAGTGGCAGATTCATTCGTTCAACACTAAGTCTGTTAGATATTACTGGCCTTGCAGGGTCGCAATAAGCCCTGAACTTATCAGTTACTTCTAACTTGGCAAGTAACTCAATTTGTGGACCAAAATTATTCAAGTCCATGGGGCTGTTTTCTACCTTCAACAGCATGAGTAGTGTTTCTTCTTTCTGAGTTGTCTTGGTCATGTGCTTCCAGGGCAACAAGGGCACGACAGGTATCTTTATTTTATTTTCAGTTGTGGGGTAAGAAACATTGGCTGCAGCTTGCATTTCAGGTGAACTTATTATTTGTGCACTTCGTGAAACTGGGATGTGCTCAGGTTAGCTGCATGTTGGTAATTATTCAAGTTCGAAATGGGGAAAATTTTCTCCAAGTCTGGCATGTTATTCTCGTCTCGTTGATTTGAGGCAATAGCAGCTGTTACGTATTTTTCCTCGATGCACGTCATGAAGTTATTGATGGGTGTGATGTTTGATGGTGTTGGGTGTTGACCAGGCATAGGGGCAATTGTGGCGTCCCCCACTCTAAACAACTCCTCGTGGACATCACTCAATCGCTTTATGGAGGCGTTAATGTGTGAAAGTTGGACACCTTTGGCACTGCTAGGGAATGCGGGGTGTTGGTGCGAAGGTGGTTTCGAGGGTGATCTTCACGAGTCTTAAAATAGTCCCTCCTATGTGATGCGTTTTCTCTGTAGCTGTTTCGGGCTCCATTTTATTCTGAGGAATGTGGCTGGTGGAGATTGCTCTGGTTGCATGTTGTTATGGTGACAATTCTGTTAAGTGGCTCACTTGGTTTTGTGGATATCTGGGGCAGTTGGTGATGGTGTTTTTGCATCTCTTTTTCTCCTCGCATATTCCTACTCAATTTCCCTGATCATAATATTTTAATTGGATTTTGAATATATATAGTTCTGCATGGTAAGGCTGGTAACCCCCCCCTACTCTATATTTTAAAATGTACACAATCATCATTCAGGCAACATCTCTAGATTCCAATCTTTTTCACCAGCTACTGTTTGGCATGTGGTTTCACTATTAGTACTAACCCGCAGAATACCAATGATGTGCTTGCTTTTCTTTGCATTTTGGTAATATTTGCGTAAATTAATTCGGCTTACGAAGGCTCTAGCCTAGGATTTATACAGCTAACAACTTTAACGTATTTCAGTTAACTATATTAGTTCTCACAGATTCTTCTCAAGCTGTGTAAAATTGTTTAAGTATGGCTAGAATATAAGATCACACTCGTCACTGGTTAACGAACACATATTCAGGAACAAGAAATACTATATTAGATGTCCGTACGCTGAAATATTACATCGAAAAGCGAAAAAAGGATTCATGACCACTAGGGGTTGATCACGATTTCTGTAATTAGGTGTTGATCACGGGGGAAAACGTGCAACTGATTTATTGGTGGGGTAAACTCTCCTTGGCTGGTTAAACGAGGCTTGTGGCCTGAATGATTGTTGGTGGCCAGAATTATAAGGGAATTTGATAATAGTCAAGGACACTACATCCGCCTTATTAGAAACAATTTATTAGGGAAAATAGCGACCAATAGAATCGCCATATTTTTCTCATTATAGTCCGCATGGAGGATTTTCATTATCGATAACTTGAAAAAACCCGATTTCAAAGAAAAATATACAAAAAATCTGTCAAAGATGTCAAATAGCAGGGGTGTGGGGGCGGCAGCCCCCACCCATAATACTAGGATAGGTTAGGTAAGGTTGTTTGGTTAGGCTAATGTCCTTTCAAAGGGGTATAGGCTAGTAAACACTAGGATAGCCTATACCTGGTCAGAGGTAAGAAGAAGAAGAAGAGTCCTGATGTAGTCTCCTTGAATGTTACCAGGAATTTTTGTGTTTGAGCTGGTCTGAAATTGAAGGGTTGCTGGGGTCTTCATCTGTTGTTCATCTGTGGATTGGTGGGGAATCTCTTGATGGCCGCTAGTGTGTTGGCTTTAGCACGGGCGGCGAGGATTCTTCTTATGGTGATCAGATCTTTCTGGAATCCAGCAGGGTCATGTACTGTAAAGTGTTCTTGTACGGCACGGGGTAATACCTGGATGAAGTGTAAAAAAGTATGTTGGTTTTGCTGTTCTACTGTTAATGTAGGATAAGCAGCCTTTATTTGTTGGCTGATGGAGTCTAGAGTGAGAACTAAATCTTCTTCGTATTTTATTTCCTTCATTTGGGCATGGGCAACGAAAGGGCCTATAGTGATGGCCTGATGGCGTCAATCACAATAGATCTGAACTGATCCCAGGTAAGCTCTGGCGTTACCTGGGTGGCAACTAGGGAAACGGCTTTTCCCAAGTGCGTCAACAATACAGTGTAGGTTGGTTTTTACACCATACCCGAAAGAGGATTTATGGAGCTCCGATCTTACTCTCAACCATCTGAACAATTTTACCAGCACACCTAAACTTCGTTAGATGCGGTAATAGCCTCCCGAAAATATCAAGCCCTGGTATGGGCTTGAACACGGAACCCTTGGGTTGTGAGGCAGACACCTTACCAGTTAGACCAATAGAGATATCCCACTTGGCCTGGTCGGCTCAGGGTATTTCCGCATCCAATCTGTTTTAGGCTAGCCTATTTTCACTGACTTTACACTACTTCACCTTCCGGGAAGCGAAAACTCCGAACAGAGAGGAACGAACAGAGAGGAACAAGCCTGAGCCGAATCGACCGAGAGTCCGTCAGAGAGATGAACGGGAATTGTGAGTCAACTTCACTGAGCGGTGCACAACACGCACCTACTAACTGCCCAGTTGGCAACTAGCTTGAGCGGCCGGCAACTCCACAACCCAACCCAAGCGAGTTCTCACTACACTCCCTGTTCTCTCCTATCCTCTTCCTTGTCCTGTAGGAATTCCTCCAGGACAAGTATACAGAAACTACCCACAAATGAAATTTCTGTCACCATTCCTGCCTGGGCAGCTTCAAACATCGTGAAACCGACGCGTCTTAGCAATGCTAACATTCCTGCGCAACCCCGCTACAACACCTATTGTGCTACACTCTAATAAGCTGTGGAGATATTGAGACCAACCCAGGCCCCAGCTCAACGTTGAAGAAACCTCACCACCAATCAAGTAAGGCAGACACTGGCATTTCAACAGTCCTTAGCAGAAAAAGTCATTACAAGCAGGGCCAGCGGGCACCCCAACTTTCCGTCACGCTCACTCACAACCAAGACCGCAGGATAACCACCAACACAGTGCCACCACTCTACCTACTCAACACTACCCTCAACTGTATCATCACTACCACAGATATCGGCGACCCAAGTAACTCAACATGCAACCAGAACAAATAAAAAAGAAGGTATCACTCGCAACAACATCAACAATGAAGTAGCAGCAATGGCCAAGGACAACGAAAATATAGGTTTGACTCCTGTAAGGAGATAAAGAAAACCTAATATTTAGTAGTGGCCCCGTAATCATTGACGAACATGCCTATTACATAAGGCATCCTCTTCAAACACTAATCCGCCGTAGTTTGAATCTACCGCGCAGAGCATTTAAAATCTGAGGAGCCTTCATCATGAGCGCACGCGACCTCACTCATGGCTTCAGTCATTATGAATTGGGTTCTCACTACGAAAAAACTTCGTAAAAAATAAAAATAAAAATAAAATAAGAATAACTATCCAATAAGCTTTCCATCATATCGTGGATGTACTTGTGTGGATCTTTGACCAGACGCTGATTCAGGCGTCATTCTTCCTTCACTGACATATCAAGTAAACCAAAATCCTTAATACATCAACAAATGGGAAGGGGATGGTCGGGAGGGCCCCAGTCGTCAATGATTATGCGGCCACTACTAAATATTAGGTTTTCTTTATCTCCTTACAGGAGTCAAACCTATAATTTATTAGTGGCCCCTCCATCATTGACGAACATGCCTGATTTCTAAGACTGGAGGGGGACATTCGTAATCATATCATAACTCTAGAAAAGCAGATAATCAAACAACCACATAGTATTCTTACTTTGAAAATACATTTAAATACGGCGCAGCCCATATATATACAAGAAAGGGGTTCAGGCAGGTGCGTGCTTCAAAGAAGCCTGCTTGACAAACAAGGGTAACTCTGAAGATTCTGTGAACAGATCTGTAGTTACAAAGGCACCCCACTCAACGAGTGGTGACAAAAATAACAAGTTATAAGTTTACATGTGCACACAATAAACCCCAAAATAATCGTGGAGATAATTTGCAAAAGATCTCCACTGTTTAATACTAAATTGCTTTCACAGCTAAAACTACTATAACAACCCCGTTGTTTGTACTAACATTGTACTAGCACAATTTCTCGCAGAGAAATTTTCATATCACATTAACCATAAATTGTATCACAGCTCTTACACTCCGGCGGGGTCTAGGGTGTCCTATGTTACACTGACTGCACCCCCCCCACCTTTTCCTTGAAAGTAAACAAAAGTGACTGAAGGGCCACCTAGACCCTCTGCCTTAAAGCTATACATGGTAAGGAAGGTTTGTCTAGAGCAACTGACAAGTATCTAGTAAAAAATGTATGATTAGACGCCCACAACTGTGTGGACGACATATCTTCTACTGAAAAATTCTTCAGGAAACGTAAAGAGGCTGCCCATTTGCGTAAATCGTGGGCCCTACCCACAACGCCGGGATTACTCTCTTTAATGACTTCGACCAGAAGAGAAGCAAATCTCTGTTTCAGTAAGCGTTTACCCGTACTCGCTACCCATAAAGCACCTTGGGGGTTTAGAGGAGCCACTCTCAAATATTTGGTTAGAGCTTGCACTGGACATAGATTATGATGCACCTTTCCCCTTTTTAATGCCGGCACCGTGAACTCAGAAAACATGTGTGCACTGTGCTCATTCTTGGCTACAAATCCCGGGGAAGGTGCAATGTGAATACATTCATTAAGTCTACCAAACCTAAGGCAATTAGGTGTGTTGCTCATCGCCGCCAGCTCAGACACTCTGTTCCCGGTGGCCAAAGCCAAAAGGAATACAGCCTTTTTTAAGAGTAATGCAAAATCTGCAGTATTTTGGTACAGACGAGAGTGAAGTAAAGACAATGCCTTGTCCAGAGACCAAGTAGGCATGAGCTGACGGGGAGGTGAGTGGAGTTTAAAACATGCCCTCATAAAACCTGTTTCCTCCGCCACCGGTATGGAGAGACCTGTAAGGTCTAAAAAGGGCACTCTAATTGCAGTTAAGTGATTTTTTAACGTTACCACAGATAAATGTTTCAGCTCAAACAGATAATTTAAATAATTGAAAACTAATGCTACTGAGGGCACAGTCTGTTCTGTTCTAACGATCCAAGAAGTAAAGGCTTGCCAATGTGATTGATACTGTCGTTTCGTAGACTGAGTATATTGATTTAATAATTTATTGGTCACATCTCTACCGTATGGTGCTAGCCACTTGGCCTCCTGAATGTCCATAATGCAAAAGTCAGCGAGGTCGCTAGGTTGCCAATCGTGTCTAAGTGGAAATACCCGACCGGGAGCGACACCGGGTGCGGGCACCACGTCTTTAATTGCTGGTACCACAACTGCGCCGGCCACAGGGGCGCGACTAGCGAGACTAAGCCTCGATAATCTCGTAGTTTGTTCACTACGTGGCACATTAGTGACGCGTCTGGCGGCGGAAACAGATAGATGGAGCTCCATCTGTTCCAGTCTGTCACTAGGGCGTCTGGCCCCCCTGCTGGCGTTTTCGTCCGGCGGGTGAGGTATAGAGGGAGTTTGTGAGTCTCCTCGGACGCAAACAGATCCACTTGTGGATGGGAGAGCTCTGCAATCATTTGGTTGAAAATGGGTTGCTTGAGCTCCCATTCTACTGTCGTGCTCTGTCTCCGGGACAGAGCGTCTGCCCAGACGTTTGCTACGCCTGGGAGATAAGATGCGTGAAGATAAATGTCTAGTCTGTTGGCTAGAGTAAAAATCTCTTCCGACACACGTAAAGCTTATTGGATAGTTATTCTTATTTTCTTTTTGTTTTTATTTTTTACAAAGTTTTTTCGTAGTGAGAACCCAATTCATAATGACTGAAGCCATGAGTGAGGTCGCGTGCTCTCATGATGAAGGCTCCTCAGATTTTAAATGCTCTGCGCGGTAGATTCAAACTACGGCGGATTAGTGTTTGAAGAGGATGCCTTATGTAATAGGCATGTTCGTCAATGATGGAGGGGCCACTAATAAATCAACAAACAACAGTGCGCGCGAGGGGAGGTTCAGGTAGGGGTGGGCCAAGGTGTAGGCATAGTCACACCCTGTCCCTCTCTCTCTCGCTCACTCACCCCTACCGCTCAGCTGAGCTCACGCCAAAACACAACCCCAGCGCCAGACGTAAGATAAACAGTAAGAGGAAATTATGTATAGTCTGTAATATTGGATTCAATAATAGGAGTACACTTCACAATGCAATAGTTTTTTTTTTTTTTTTTTTTTTTTTTTTTTTTTTTTCTATATTCCAACTACTCCCTCTCGGGCATAGGCTGAGAGCCTGTACATTCCACCGCTCAACACGGTGAAGCCCGTGAGGTCTTGTTCCAGCCTGGGGAGTGAGACATGTGAAGCATCCATCATGGCTCAAAGCAGCTCCATCTCTGAAGCGGCTGGTTGCTTCGCTCAAGTGCTTCACCGTCTCACCCTCCAGACTCAGACCCTCACTCTCAGAACGCCACCTATTGAGCAGTGAACTCACTAGGCATTGTCCCCCCTGTAACATATTTTGAATATGGGAATATTCATACAGTGTTATTTAATCAGGGAACAATGAGGGTATTTTTTTGGCATTTCGGTGGGCTTTGTGGTAATACACTGATACTAGGTACAGCACAAATTCAATCCCAATAATATCTTCCCATTGACATATTGGGATTTGAACCCGGGTCCATTGGATTACCAATCCAGTGGCATGACCACTCCACCACACCTCCCCTACATGATTACATTACAACTAAATTGTAATGAAAATTGTAATGAAAATTGTAATGAAATTGTACATAATCGACGTACTAACATTAATAGTAGAAACGAAGTGGAGTGTGTTAAATGTAAGACATCAGCTGTACAAAATCAGACTTACATGTGTGATATTTGTGAATCACTCATAACACGACGTCAGAGGATCCAAAACTGTGTAAAGTGTAAAACTGTAGCTCACATGAAGTGCATTTCTAAGAAGACCAACAGTAAAGAACATGAGTTTCAGGAAAAGACCCAATAAGTATTGCCGCTTCACTAGCCAAAGAACTAGAATCATGTAGTGAATGGCTAGTGGACAATAGACTATCTCTTCACCTGGGCAAGACGGAAGCCATCTTATGTGGAACAAATCGCAAACTGAAAGACATTGTGGGCTTCTCGGTCAACTGTAATGATATTCCTATAACAACAGTGTCACAAGTTAAATATCTCGGACTAAAACTGGACTCGAGTTTGTCAGGTGAAACAATTTTGGAATCTATCCTGAGTAAGTGTAGAGCACGGATAAAATACCTGTATAGACAGGTGGGATGCTTGCCAGCGGCGACCAAAAAGACCCTTTGCCAAGCGCTTGTTCGATGTCATTTTGACTATTCTGTGTAATCTTGGTACTCTGCATCATCTAAATCAGCACAGCACAAACTTCAGGTCACTCAAAATAAAATGGTTAGCTTCATTCTGAACCTAGGACCCAGATCACATGTTGGCCAGGAACAACTTCAGTCACTAGGTATGCTCAATGTTTCTGACAGGGCCAAACAAATCAGGCTCACTAATGCCTTCAAGATATTCTATGATAGAGCTCCAGAGTATCTAAAGAGTGATTTTGTTAAAGCAAATGAGAGGAGTGGACATAACCCAAGAAACGGGATGTTTAATTTTACGGTCCCGAGAATCCAAGGACAGGGTAAGCAAACATTCTTCTTCACTGCCATCAAAGACTGAAACGACCTACCCCAGTCAGTCCGTGAAAAGAGAACACTGTATTCCTTCAGACGTAGCCTGAAGGAACACCTGAACCGGACAGCTGCGAGAAGGGAGCACCAATCTTATGTCTACTACTAAATACGACACAAGAGATAGGCAAAACAAACTGAAATGATTACTGATCACGGATTACTGATATTTACTATAGGATATAAGGTATCTTAAAATAACCCCCTAGAAATACTTTCTCTAAAGTATCTATTTCTTTTATCTCCCCCTTTTCCCCAGCTAAGCTAATCCCACAAGGACCCCAATGGATATACGCCTAACGGCCTTATTGGGGTATCCTTAGTTGGAATTATGCAAAGCTGGTACATGTCATATCTGTAATATACTATGTGGTACCAACTCTGTAAATTGCTAACTGAATAAATATTATTATTATTATTATTATTATTATTATAGTTTTTATGCAATTAATGTGCCTTGCATTTATTACCGTATGTTAATGTAAATGAACCATATAACAACTCAGAATCCAGCCAGGACACTTTCAAAGATGAATATAGAGTTTTCACCAACAAAGGGCTCTATTTTATCCACATCAACGCCAGAGCAATGTATCATAAAGTGTCAGAAATAAAATTATTAGGTGATAAGACCAAAGCTTCAATAATTGCAATTACAGAAACCTGGCTGGACTCTAGTATAAACGATGGTGAAATAAACATTCAAGGTTTCAATATGGTTCGTAATGATCGTAATAGACAAGGGGGAGGAGTATGTCTGTATGTAAAAAACAACCTCACACACACAATTAGGAACGACCTCAATGTAGAAAACCACGAAGCTCTGTGGATTGACTTACACCTGCCTAGGACAAAACCCATCACAATTGGAGTGTGCTATAGGCCACCAGACGACACACAATTCTTAAACAAATTTGAACGAATTTTTTCATTACTAGACCCCCGGAATGAATCTATTATACTAGGGGATTTTTACTTGTGTTACAAACAACGAAATAATAGGCTTGTACGAGAATACAGGCACATACTGACAATGCACAATCACAAACAACTCATCACAACCCCCACACGTATCTCTGAAAACACTGCTACAATATTAGACCATGTAAATTGTAACAGAGAGGACAAAATATCACAATCAGGGGTTATACAAACGGGGATAAGTGATCACTTCATCACATATTGTACACGTAAAACTCCAAAAATTACCCTAGAGAATCACAAGGTCATTAGAACAAGGTCACTCAGAAACTACAACAAAGAAACATTTTTGGACATTTTATGGAATACAGATTGGTCTCCAGTGTTTGGAAATACACACGTTAATGACGCATGGGTTGGCTTCAGAACCATCATCACAAACATCCTAGACGAAATAGCTCCTCTGAATGACATACGAATTAAAGCAAGGTCAGGCCCATGGATCAACAATGACATACTACACCATCTGGAACATAGAGACAATCTGTTAGAAAGGCTAGTGCAGCTTAGACAGGATCAAGGACTGAAACATGAGTTCAACAGGGCCAGGAATAAACTAAGTAGGAAAATTAAATCAGCGAAATATAATTATTTCCACAATAAGGCAGAGGAATATCAGAGTAACTCCAAAAAACTATGGAGGCACTTAAAAACAACGGGCTACAGCAACAAGGCAAGGGATTCATCTAACACTAATATTGCTCTCAAAATTAATGATCAGGTTTGCCATGATAAACGACAAATTTCAACCTACAGTACTTCAACTCTTTCTTCACCTCAATAGCAAACACACTAGCACAGAACCTACCGCAACCTCTCAACAAATACACCACAACAACTGGCACCTTTCAAAATTTCTACAGGGATAAAGGCATACACCCGAACTCTTTTGGATTGCAAAATGTTACACCAAAATACACATTTGAGGAGCTCTCTAACTTAAATGTACATAAAAGCACAGGACCAGACAAAATTCCTGCCAAATTTCTACGAGATGGAGCCATTGGTATAGCAGGTCCCCTAACCCACATCATCAACCTGTCAATTAACACCAACACTGTACCTGCTGAACTGAAGGAAGCTATTGTATCCCCTCTATTCAAGAAAGGAAATAAATTAGATGTTAGTAACTACGGACCAGTTAGCATATTATGTATTGTATCAAAAATCCTTGAAAGAGCTGTATACACCCAAATTGAATACTACCTCAAAGAAAATGATCTATTCTATAAGTTTCAATCAGGTTTCAGAGGCATGTACTCGACAGACTCCTGTCTCATCCATTTAACAGATCACAATCGTAATGAAATGTCTAAAGGTAACTACACCGGTATGGTTCTTCTTGACCTACAAAAAGCGTTTGATACAGTAGACCATAATATCCTATGTAATAAACTACAAGCAATGGGCATTGGGTCAGTGAACTGGTTTAAATCTTATCTTAGTGGTAGAACACAAATAGTCAAAATTGAGGATAATCTTTCTGATCCTATGCCAATTAACTGTGGGGTCCTGCAGGGAAGCATCCTTGGTCCCTTGCTCTTTCTCTGTTATGTGAACGACATGGAGCTGAGCGTATCGTGTACATTTTTACTGTATGCTGACGACAGTGTGCTTCTGGTTTCAGGAAAAGACCCAATAAGTATTGCCGCCTCACTTTCCAAAGAACTAGAATCGTGTAGTGATTGACTAGTGGACAATAGACTATCTCTTCACCTGGGCAAGACAGACGCCATCTTATGTGGAACAAAACGCAAATTGAAAGACATTGAGGGCTTCTAGGTCAACTGTAATGATATTCCCATAACAACAATGTCACAAGTGAAATATCTCGGACTAAAACTGGACTCGACTCTGTCAGGTGAAACAATCTTGGAATCGATCCTGAGTAAATGTAGAGCACGTATTAAATACCTGTATAGACAGGTGGGATGCTTGCCAGCGGCGACCAAAAAGACCCTATGCCAAGCGCTTGTTCAATGTCATTTTGACTATTCTGTGTCATCCTGGTACTCTGCATCATCTAAATCAGCAAAGCACAAACTTCAGGTCACTCAAAATAAAATGGTTAGGTTCATGCTGAACCTTGGACCCAGATCGCATATTGGCCAGGAACAACTTCAGTCACTTGGTATGCTCAATGTCTCTGACAGGGCCAAACAAATCAGGCTCATAAATGCCTTCAAGATAGTTTATGATAGGGCTCCAGAGTATTTAAAGAGTAATTTTGTTAAAGCAAATGAGAGGATTGGACACAATACAAGGAATAGGCTGTATAATTTTACGGTCCCGAGAATCCAAGGACAGGGTAAGCTAACATTCTTCTTCACTGCCATCAAAGACTGGAACAACCTACCCCAGTCAGTCCGTGAACAGAGAACACTGTATTCCTTCAGACGTAGCTTGAAGGAGCACCTGAACCGGACAGCTGCGAGAAGGGAGCACCAAGCTTATGTCTACTACTAAATACGACATAAGAGATAGACAAACAAACTGAAATGATTACTGAAATATTTTGACCAGTCCAACTATAGAATGTAAGGTATCTTAATATAACCCCCTAGAAATACTTTCTCTAAAGTATCTACTTTTTTTATTGTTTATCTATCTATCTATCTATTGCCTGACGCCGTGATCCCCGAAGGGGTGGCCACGAACGAACCGCCCCCATGCACCTCTGTCCCCAGTCAGTCGACGCCCCTCCCCCCAACCAGCACCACCTTCGTTCATGTACTTCCTCACTCCATCCTTCCACCTCATATTCGGTCTACCTCCTCTCCCCCTCTGTCCCTCCACCTCGCTCTCATACACCCTCTTAGTCATTCTCTCGCTTTCCATACGTTCCATATGGCCGAACCATCTCAAGTTGTTCCTTTTCACACTTTCCAGCACATCTACCTCCACACCACACCTCCTTCTTACTTCCTCATTAGTCTGTCTATCCCTCCATGTAACTCCGCACGCACTCCTTAAGTAATTCATTTCCACTGCTCTCACTCTTGGTCTGAGTCTCTCAACCAACGTCCATGCTTCGCTTCCGTAAGTCAGTGTCGGGATTACCACACTGTCATGCAAGGACTTCTTCACTTCCATACTGACCACCCTATTTCTTGTTACTGCTTTTAGCGTTCCTACAACCCTCTTCCCCTGTTGTACCCTCTCCCGCACCTCTTCATCCATAGTCCCATCTTTACTCAACACACTGCCCAGATACTTAAAAGAGTTGACGATCTCCATAGCCTGACCGTTCAGCTTCACCTCACACTCTGTGACTTCACCCCTTTCGAAGACCATAACCTTGCTCTTCCCCGTATTTACCTTCAAATTCCGTTTTTCGCACACTGTTCCAAACTCATTTACCAGACCCTGCAACTCCCATTCATTATCACTCATCAGAACTGTATCATCCGCAAACAGCAGTATAGGTAGCTTCCACTCAATTCCCTCCCTTTTCAGCGATACACCAACATCCACTGCTCTTGATAGTATTTCTTTCATAACTCCATCCATATATACAGTAAACAACCACGGGGACATCACACACCCCTGTTTCAAACCAACATTCAGGTCAAAGAACTCACTCTGCTCACTCTCCACACGTACTGCCGCCTTTGCACCCTCATACATGCTCTTCACTGCTTTCAGCAACTTGCCCTCTACTCCGTATATTCTAAGTACTTTCCACAAACCTTCTCTATCCACTCTGTCATAGGCCTTCTCCAAGTCCATAAAGGCAACATACACCTTTTGTTTCTTCTCCAGATACTTCTCCACAACACAATTCAGGGTAAAAATCTGATCTACACATCCTCTTCCCTTCCTAAAACCTCCCTGCTCGTCGCCTATCCATTTCTCCGTTCTCACTCTCACTCTCTCAATCACTACCCTACTGTATACCTTCCCTACTACGCTTAGAAGACATATTCCTCGGTGGTTACCACACACTCCTCTTTCCCCTTTGCCCTTATATAGGGGGACTATTATGCCAGTCTTCCAGTCATCGGGTGCACTCCCCTTCTCCCATGCTAGTTTGCACATTTTCCATACCCATTCTATCACTATCTCACCACCATACCTCAACATTTCCCCACACACTCCATCTGTTCCTGGTGCTTTCCCCAACTTCACTCTTTTCATGGCTTCCCACACTTCTGACCTCCTGATCCCCACCTCCTCCTCCACTACTTCTCTTCTTCTCCCTCCCATACCATACCATATCCAGCTATGTTTGCTGGCTCTTCATTCCTTTCATTTAGCAACTCACTGAAGTACTCCCTCCATCTTTCGACTCTCTTGCTTCTCGGCTAGCATTCTCCCATTCTTATCTTTCACACCCTTACTGTTTCCCTTGCTACCTTCCCTAACTTTCTTGACTTCTTTCCAGAACAGTTTCTTACTCTCCCTCCATTTTACACTCAGATTCCTTCCAAATTCCTCATCTACTCTTCTCTTACTTTCCTTCACTACTCTCTTCACCACCCTCTTCCTCTCCACGTACCTCGCTCGTTTCTGTCTCTCGGAATCTTCATTCCCTCTGCTACCCAACCACTCTCTATATGCTTTCTTCTTTTCTTCCACAGCTATTCGTACCTCTTCTGTCCACCATGCTGTACCTTTCACTCCCCTCCCACTTCTCCTCACTCCACACACCTCCTCACATGCTGCACAGATCTCATCCTTAACACCTTACGAGCGGCCTATGCGGTTTATTTATGTGTACCGCACAGCGGGGTGTTTTTAGCCAAAATAGGGCTGTTTACGTGATCATTTTCATGCCTAAATAAGACCCAGAACGTAAAACAAGTACCTATCCCTGAAAGGGCATAAACAGAGCTTTCGAATGACACCATAACGATCCTTGTATGATGGATAGTTTTCTTGCAATAACCGTGCAACGCGAGTGCAAAAAGCAGGTAATTCGGTACTTTCAGTACATAATTGAGTATGTAGCGAGTGAGAGAGGGAGGAGGGAGCTGAGATTTGTGTCAGTAGGTTCGCCGCGGTGGTCTGGAGCAGTCATACGCTCGCTAGTCTCCTGCCACCACTTGTCTCTCTCTCTCAGCCACATTACGTGCTGAAATTGCCACTCGAGTTATGTCGAGCGCCGCCACATAGTCCAGCTTTATTTAACTCGACTTATGTTGCTCGCCGCTAAATAAGGGTTAAACACCTTGCTCATCTCCTCCACTTCCTCCATAACTTCCAGGTCGAACCCACCTAGTCGTCTTTCCACTGCTCTCCTGTACTCCTCCCTGATTTCCTCCTCCTGCAACCTCTCCACCTTCCTCACCATTCCACCCTCCTCTCGCCTCCCTCCCGCTCTCCTCACCCACTTCTTTTGTATCCTAACCTTAGCTACCACTACATAATGATCAGACAGACCCCCTCCAATACCCCTATACACCCTAGCATCCATCACAGATTTCTTCATTCGTTCATCCACATACATAATCAATCAATGACTTTCGTTCCACCACTGTCTTATCCTTCATCGTCAACATCCGTTTCCACGTGTACCTGTGGATCATTCTGTGTCGGAAGAAGGTGTTGGCTATCCACAGCCTCCTCCCCACACATACGTCCACAAGTGCACTACCATTCCCATTCACCTCTGATGGTACCCCCCCACCCTCCCACCACTCCCTCAACTTTCCTATCACCCACCTTACCATTCATATCCCCAATCAGAAATATTCTTTCGTTCTTGTCAAACTTCTCCAGGCACGCCTCCACATTCATCCATTTATTGTTTATCCTCCCCTTTTTCTCCAGCTAACCTAATCCCACAAGGACCCCAATGGAAATACGCCTAACGGCCTTCTTGGGTTATCCTTAGTTGGAATTATACAAAGCTGGTACATGTCATATTTGTAACATAATATGTGGTACCAACATTGTAAAATGCTAACTGAATAAATATTATTATTATTATTATTATGTCTAAGGCGGTTTTTCAGGGGTAAGAGTTGGGGAAGGGGTTCAAGGGAGGTTGTGGAGATGAGGGTGAGGGAGAGGTGGACTTGGGTGAGGTAGGGAAAGAGGTGTGTGGAGATGTGGGTGATCGGGGTGGGCGTATTCGCTTGGGTGAAGGTGAGGATGTGGGGGGGGGGGAGGGGGGAAGAAGTTGAAAGGCGTTTGGTGTGTGGTTGTGTTATGTGGCTGGGTGTGTTACTATTAGGAGTATGTTGTTTGGTGTGTGGTTGTGTTATGTGGCTGGGTGTGTTACTATTAGGAGTATGTTGTTTGGTGTGTGGTTGTGTTATGTGGCTGGGTGTGTTACTATTAGGAGTATGTTGTTTGGTGTGTGGTTGTGTTATGTGGCTGGGTGTGTTACTATTAGGAGTATGTTGTTTGGTGTGTGGTTGTGTTATGTGGCGGGGTGTGTTACTATTAGGAGTATGTTGTTTGGTGTGTGTTTGTGTTATGTGGCTGGGTGTGTTACTATTAGGAGTATGTTGTTTGGTGTGTGGTTGTGTTATGTGGCTGGGTGTGTTACTATTAGGAGTATGTTGTTTGGTGTGTGGTTGTGTTATGTGGCTGGGTGTGTTACTATTAGGAGTATGTTGTTTGGTGTGTGGTTGTGTTATGTGGCTGGGTGTGTTACTATTAGGAGTATGTTGTTTGGTGTGTGGTTGTGTTATGTGGCTGAGTGTGTTACTATTAGGAGTATGTTGTTTGGTGTGTGGTTGTGTTATGTGGCTGGGTGTGTTACTATTAGGAGTATGTTGTTTGGTGTGTGGTTGTGTTATGTGGCTGGGTGTGTTACTATTAGGAGTATGTTGTTTGGTGTGTGGTTGTGTTATGTGGCTGGGTGTGTTACTATTAGGAGTATGTTGGTTGGTGTGTTGTGTGTATGGCTGGGTGTGTTACTATTAGGAGTATGTTGTTTGGTGTGTGGTTGTGTTATGTGGCTGGGTGTGTTACTATTAGGAGTATGTTGTTTGGTGTGTGGTTGTGTTATGTGGCTGGGTGTGTTACTATTAGGAGTATGTTGTTTGGTGTGTGGTTGTGTTTGTGGCTGGGTGTGTTACTATTAGGAGTATGTTGTTTGGTGTGTGGTTGTGTTATGTGGCTGGGTGTGTTACTATTAGGAGTACGTTGTTTTGCAATTTGTGGGAGATTGGATTTGTGTTTGCTGGGTTGAGTGGTAGAGTGAGAGTGTGGGCTGGGGCGGAGCTTGTAATGAGTGCGGAGGTGAGGTTTGCTGATGTGTTTGTGCCTTACTATTTTTTGTTTTGGTTGTTTGCTAGAGGGGGTTGAATGAGGAGAAGGAGAGGCTGCAGTAGGCGTGTGGCGAGGTTATTGAGCTTGTGGTATTTGTCTGTTGTTGGTTGGAAGATTTGGTGTGATGTTTATCTTGGTGGGGGTGGTTGTTTCGTTTTTAGTTGTTGGGGTGACGGGTTGTTAACTAGATGACGTAGGGGGTTGGTGTGTACAGTCCCCATCGATAGTCAAAGGACGGTAGATCCTCACGAAGTGATTTCGGTAGGTTTTAGTCTCTCTGTGATAATCCGCGATGATTTGATATGGATTGGGGACTTGTAACACTTTATATGGTCCCACATAACGGGGACCCAGCTTATTAACCACTAGTAATTTCGCTACCATGACAGTGTCACCTATTGCGAATGGGCTGTTGGAAGTGGTGGTGTCACGTTGTATGTCTTGACATATTTGAGCAGTGTGAAGTGTGTTTATGAGATGCTGCAGGGGGTCGGTAGTGATGTCAGATGTAGATGGTTTAGCGAGGTGATGGAAAGACAGCAATAGGGGAGCAACGCCATATATCCTTTCGTGAGGGGAGATACTGTCTTCTCGGGGGCAGGAATTTATTCCCCATTGGATCATCTTAATTTGGGATTGCCAGTCTAAGGAGTTGAGTGCAATCCTGCGTGTTCATAGTTGATTGTTGATTGTGCGATGACTGCATTCGCAAACTGAATTTCCTTGAGGCCAGTATGGTGAAGAATGTGATATTTTTATGCCGCATTTTTGGTCGAAAGCTTTCCAAACCTGTCCGGAGAATTCTAGGACGTTTTCCGAAAGCAAGGTGATGGGTAACCCGAAATAAGGAAAACCCTCTGTGGCTAACACTTCTGCGATGGTAAGGGCATTGTGGTCTTTGATAGGATGTGCAATCAGAAACTTGGAGTATATATCCACAAATGTGACAATAAATCGTTTCCCATAGCTTGCTGGAAAAGGGCCCATCACGTCGAGGGATAATGTCTGCCATGGTTTATTTGGAGAGAGTTTTCCCGTTGGTCCGGGGGTTTTACTCCTATTTTTGCCCAAGGCACAGGCACATGCTTCGGACACACGTTTGGCTAGAATCGATGGAGTTGCAGTCCAATACATTTGTTGAAATGTCTTTAACATTTTCGATTGTCCCAGATGTATTCCATTTCCCTCATGAATAATAATCATGATGTCTTGTGCTTCGCGAGGATCGATGGCTATGTGTCCAGATTCTGTGAACAGATGATATCCTACCTGCTGTAGATGGTAAAACACGTCCTTGGGTATCCATTTTGGCTTGACTTTTTTCTTCCAGGACTGTAGCAGGGTAGGTTCTGGAGTTGGATTTATTGTTGGTCTTGGTAGATTGACTGGTGTTGAGTTGGTAAGGGCGGCTAAAGTGGCGGAAAGGGAGTCAGGTACAGGGAGGCGGGAGAGGGTGTCTGCATTAGTGTGCAGTTTTCCTGGTCGATAGTGAATATCGAAATTATATTCTTCGAGCGTCTCTCTCCACCGTACTATTAAAGCTGAATTCGTTTCTGCGCATCGTAACCACTGTAGTGACTGATGGTCAGTTATTATGTCTACTTTCGTTCCTAACAAAAATGAACGGAAATGATTTAGGGCCCATATGATTTCTGCTTCCGTGGCCCGGGACCCTCGGAGAGTGCTGAACGCATTACCGAGGTAATCCTATCAGGCATGGAAGCATACATTCCATACTCTTTCTCTCAGACTAATGCTAAAAAATCTTGGTTTACTCACGCCTGTTCTACTGCTGTCCGCAATAAGGAGGAAGCATTCAAACAGTACTGACTCCTTAAAACTCAAGACTCTCATTCTTCCTATGTTTCTGCCCGGAATCAAGCCAAATCTGTTCTTCGACTTGCCAAACACTCTTTCATCAATAATATATGCACTGAACTATCCAACTCTAGCTCTTCCCAAGCTTTCTGGTATCTAGCCAAAAACCTCTCCAACAATTTTTTTTCCTTGTCTTTCCCTCCCCTTTCCCACTCTGATGGCACAACCATCACTTCTTCCTCTGACAAAGCTAAACTCTTCACTCAAACTTTTGCTAGAAACTCCACCTTGGATGATTCCGGTGCTATTCCTCCCTCTCCACCCTCCTCTCTCTTACTTATGCCTTATATACTAATCTCTTCTAAAGATGTACTTTCTACCCTCTCTGGGCTTAATACTAATAAGGCGTACGGTCCGGACGGTGTTCCTCCTGTTGTTCTCAAAAACTGTGTTTCCGTGCTGACTCCCTGCCTAGGCAAACTCTTTCGTCTCTGTCTCTCCTCTAACGTCTTCCCTTCATGCTGGAAGTTTGCTCACATTCAACCTGTCCCAAAGAAGGGTGACCGCTCTAAACCCTCCAACTATCGTCCAATTGCTCTCATCTCTTGTCTTTCTAAAGTTTTTGAAACTATTTTTGCTTCCAAATTTCTTAAGCATTTCTCTTCTCATAATCTGCTCTCAGATCGCCAGTATGGCTTCCTTAAGGGTCGCTCTACTGGTGATCTTCTTTCATATCTTACTAACTCTTGGTCATCCTCCATTCGGGACTTCGGCGAGACTTTTTCTATTGCACTAGACATATCAAAAGCCTTCGATTGAATCTGGCACAAATCTTTAATTTCTAAACTACCCTCCTTCGGTGTCTATCCCTCCATCTGTGCCTTTGTCTCTAATTTCCTTTCCGGCCGTTCCATAGCCGCAGTTGTGGACGGCCATTGTTCACTTCCTCACCCTATAAACTCCGGTGTTTCTCAGGGCTCTGTCCTATCTCCTATTCTCTTTCTAATTTTTATAAATGATCTCCTCAACTGTACCTCAATTCCCATCCATTCATACGCAGACGACTCAACCTTACACCACTCCATTAGTTTTTCAGAACGCCCCAGCCAGCAATCCCTCAACGACAAACTTAATGAAGCCATAGAACTCTTAAATTCTGATCTAAATACTATCTGCAATTGGGGCAGAGAAAACCTTGTTACCTTTAATGCTTCCAAACCCCAATTTCTCCATCTATCTACCCGTACGGAACTCCCAGCGGACTATCCCTTATTCTTCAACAATACAAATATCAATCTTTCATCTTCTCTCAATATTATTGGTGTCTCTTTTTCTTCTGCTCTCAGTTGGAAGGACCATATTACCAGTCTTGCTAAGGCAGCCTCCCAGAAGCTGGGTGTACTCAACCGCCTTAGGTTTTTTTTTCCCCCTGCACAGCTTCTTGCTCAGTACAGGGGCATAGTGCATCCTTGTATTGAGTATTGTTCACATGTGTGGGGAGGTTCCTCTCACACTGCTCTCCTAGACGAAGTTGAAAGGAAGGCCTTTTGTATCATTAACTCCCGTCCACTCACCAACTCTCTGCAATCTCTCTCTCTCTGCTGCAATGTTGCATCTCTCTCGCTATTCTATCGCTACTATAATAATCAGTGTTCCTAAGAGCTTTCCCAGTGTATACCACCTCCTTTACGTAGGGCACATGGTAGCCTACCCGTCTTGCAACTCAATCCCAATCCTACTCTGTGCAACTCTCCAACCCAAGAGTGAAACATTACTCTCAGTCTTTCTTCTACTCAACAGCTTAGCTCTCGAACTCTCTCCCTGAATCAGTCTTTCCCTCTTCCTATGACTTAAATTGCTTCAAACTCTGTGTGTCCAGGCATTTTGGCTCGTGTAGGGAGTCTAGTGAGTCATCGGGAGTCTAGTGAGTCATCGATACGCGGTAACGGTTGCATCATTGAGACGTCTGTAATCTACGTAAAACCGTGTCGATCCGTCTTTCTTTCTTACCAATACTACGGGAGAAGACCATGGACTGACGGAGGGGGTGGCAATCCCTGTGTCAAGCATCTTTTGTACTTGCCAGTCTTCTTCTTGGCGTTGCAATGGGTTTTTTCGGCGGGACGGTTGTCGTATGGGTGTTCCTGTGGTGTGTATAGAATGCTCCTCTAAGTGTGTCCTCCCAATTTCGGTGGGGATCTGAGCGAATACCTCTGAGAACTCATGTAGTAACTGTTTCATCTGGTTCTTTTGCAGGGGTATTAATGTGGTGGGAATGGTAGGTAATATATTGTGTTTGTAAATTTCATTAGGGGTAGGGTTAACATTAGGGGTAGGGTTAATTTCATCGAACGTTTCTAGGTCTCCAATGATGAGACCTTTTGGAAGCGTTAATACTGCATCCGAGATGTTAGCAATGAGGATGGCATTATGATGGGAGGATATTACTGCGGGTTGGATTCTGCAACGATCTCCGCAGGTGGTATTTTCTGTTGGAGTGAGTATCATGTTATCTTGGGGAATAGGATGAAGAGGCACCCATTGTTGGTGTTGAGGGGGAATTGCAATTTGTTGTTTAGTTAAGGCGGGGCTGATTACGATGGTGAGTGATGATGTTTAGTTAAGGCGGGGCTGATTACGATGGTGAGTGATGATGTTTTCTCTGAAGTTAATGGAATTTGTTCTGAGTTTATGAGAGTTTTAGAAACATTGTTATATGGGTTTGGAAATATTTGTGATTTTGTTTAATAATAATAATAATAATATTTATTCAGTCAGCAATTTACAGAGTTGGTACCACATAGTTTGTTACAAATATGACATTTAC
Organism: Paralithodes platypus; assembly: GCA_032716605.1. Lineage (NCBI taxonomy): Eukaryota > Metazoa > Arthropoda > Malacostraca > Decapoda > Lithodidae > Paralithodes > Paralithodes platypus. The sequence goes on along the minus strand of CM064564.1, from coordinate 31,685,072 downwards.
CAGCCTTGCATAATTCCAACTAAGGATAGCCCAATAAGGCCGTTAGGCGTATTTCCATTGGGGTCCTTGTGGGATTAGGTTAGCTGGGGAAAATGGGAGGATAAAGAAATAGATACTTTAGAAAAAGTATTTCTAGGGGGTTATTTTAAGATACCTTACATCCTATAGTAAATATCAGTAATCCGTAATCAGTAATCATTTCAGTTTGGTTTGTCTATCTCTTATGTCGTATTTAGTAGTAGACATAAGCTTGGTGCTCCCTTCTCGCAGCTGTCCGGTTCAGGTGTTCCTTCAGGCTACGTCTGAAGGAATACAGTGTTCTCTTTTCACGGACTGACTGGGGTAGGTCGTTCCAGTCTTTGATGGCAGTGAAGAAGGTTGAGGTTGAATGGAAATTTGGATGGGTTGTTCGAGGGGCATTGTAGTCACCAGGGTAGTGTGGTGGTGAGTGGAATTTTGGCGGGGTTGTTGGAGATGCATTGTAGTCGCCGGCTTTGGTGTCTTGATAAGGCTGGTTGATTGATTGTTCTGCTTGTGCTTATTTTTACTGGGAACAGTTTGGTTGTTGGATGGCTTTGCAGTGGAATTCTTTCTTGGTTGACTGATTTTTGTGAGTAGAGGTCTTCCTATTACTGCTGGAGGCGGAAGTGAATATCTTTTCTGCGCTTCGTTTGGCTTTGAATGTAGCTGTTGTTTTATTTTTTTATTTTTTTTTTTTAACGTTGACAATCTTCTGCCACAGTCTAGTTGGGCTTGCAAGTGCTGGAGCAAGTCTAAACCCATGTATCTGTCATAGTGCTGGCATTTTGTATAGAACACGACGAATGGGTGGTGACAGTTGGCGTTAGGTTGTGGGGTGGTCACATGTAGAGGTTTGGTCTCTCCTCTATTTTGAAGAGGATTGTCCCCGGCGCTGATCAAGTTGTGGTGGTGGCGTTTAATTTACCCAATTTTTGTTTTGTATTGGGCATAAAAAGAATTAAAGATTCATGATCGAGCGGCGCCTGTATCTATCAACAATCTCGCTGGGATGTCCTGAATTTTAGCGAGATGGTAGATGGGGGGTGGTTTGTCAATTGTAGACTCCCCCGCCGAAGCCATGATGGGCGGGGAAGGCTTTAACCCTTAACCATCGGCGCTCGACATATGTCGAGTTAAAGAAAAGGTGCCCATATGCGGGTCACCACATATGTCGAGTGCAATTTTGAGCACGTAATGTGCTCTGAGAGAGCTGAGCGGTGCGAGGAGCATAGATTCCCGCCTGACCGCTCGCCACCACCGCCGTGGGTCGACTGAAATTTATTACACCCTCCTCCACCCTCTCTCACTCGCTACACAGGGAATTATGTAAGGAAATTACCTTATTTTAGGGTTTTTGCACTCGTGTTGCACAATTGTTGCAAGAGAACCAGAGGTCGTAGAAGGATGGTTCGGGTGTCATTGGAAAGCTCTGTTTACGCCCTTTCAGGGATAGATACTTGTATTACGCTCTGAGTCTTGTTTATGCATGAAAAAGAGCACGGAAACAACCCCATTTAGGGTAAAACCACCCGCATGTTGGGTAATAGAAGTTACCGACCCACCCGCTCGTAATGTGTTAAAAACCTTTGGAATTATCTTCGGTTTCTTTCAGGATTTACTCATCGTCTTCTAAATTCTGGGCAATTTCTTCATTATCATAGTACTCTTCAGGCTCATCTTCTTCAAGATGTTGGGACTCTTCTTCGGCTGCTGAAATGCGAGGGGTTATGTTTCGGGACTTAGCAGTGTCTCGGATGTTGTGCATGGGGCAAGTGGGGTTACATGCTCTGAAATCAAGAGGATTTATGATCACTAGGGGTTGATCACGCTTTCTGTAACTAGGTGTTGAGCGTGGGGGAAAATGTTCAACTGATTTGTTGGAGGGGTAAACTCTCTTCGGCTGGTTAAATGAGGCTTGTGGCCTGAATGATTGTTGGTGGACAGAATTATTAGGGAATTTTTGTGTTTGAGCTGGTCTGAGATTGAAGGGTTGCTGGGGTCTTGATCTGTTGTTCATCTGAGGATTGGTGGGGAATCTCTTGATGGCCGCTAGTGTGTTGGCTTTAGGACGGGCGGCGAGGATTCTTCTTATGGTGATCAGATCTTTTTGGAATCCAGCAGGGTCATGTACTGTAAAGTGTTCTTGTATGGCAGGGGGTAACACCTGGACGAAGTGTACAAAAGTATGTTGTTTTTGCTGTTCTACTGTTAATGTAGGATAAGCAGCCTTTATTTGTTGGCTGATGGAGGCTAGTAGAGTGAGATCTAAATCTCCTTCGTATTCTATGTCCTTCATTTGGGCATGGGCAACGAAAGGACCTAGTGATGGCCTGATGGAATCAATCACAATAGATCTGAACTGATCCTAGGTAAGCTCTGGCGTTACCTGGGTGGCAACTAGGGAAACGGCTTTTCCCAAGTGTGTCAACAATACGGCGATTTTCTCGCGGTCTTGTTTGTATGCCAGATCGAGTACTGGCTTTACCATATCCAGGTATACTTCTGTTTTGTACGTTTCCCCATCATATTTGGGAATGGGGATGTACAGTAAGAGCGATTAACTGCCATGCTCCTAATGTTATACAACGCTCTATTGCTTCTAATTTTTGTACTGACTAATCTCTTCCTTCTCGAACATGCATAAAAGTCAAAATAGAGGATATATATAACACCGAGTATAATTGTAAAGAACAGTTTTATTTAGCTTAACTCTTACTTATACTTATATAGACAGTTACATATGAATTAATGATAAGTGGTATACAACAGAATTTACTATCCTAGCACGATCGAGGATCTAGAAGGAGCTCAGGTATATCAATATAGGTTTAGTTTACCACTTGTACAATATAACAAAATGACATATTATTAACACTGTTGAGTCAGATAACTGTGTGCTATCTTAATATTTATGTATATAACTTTAAAAAACAAATGGACGAGGGTTTACACTGAGTCTAAATATAATGGACTCTAATTATATATAGCACCTTACGCACTGGTGGAAATTAGGCAGAGTCAATATCTTGGGACTCTAACTTCGTAGCGTACACTTTACACATTGGTGGAAAATAGGTAGAGTTAATATCTTAGGACTCTTAACTTTGTAGCACACCTTACACACTGGTGGAAGTTAGGCAGAGTCGATATATTAGGACTCTAACTTTGATACCTCATCACTGGTATCGACTTGATGCAGGTTTTATATCATAACTCCAAAATTAACACTTGGAGTAAAAGGTTGAGGTAACAGCTTGTAGTCGTCTGAGTCTCCTTTGGGCCGTCCAGGTTGGCCTGTCGTGTGGATTAGTTGTTTAAGTTATAGATGGGTTAATGGGTATAGGGTCTTGAATGAGGCTCCTTAAGTATCATGATACTTGGCCTCGTCTTATAAACGTGAGTATATTTTTAGCAGGGGAGCTATGGATACTCGACTATTCTGACCGTTATATTAACCGGCGATGACGTTCTGTTCAGGTACTCTTGGTGTGGGGTCTTTAATTTAATGCCTATGTCATGACATAGTGACAAGATATCGGGTTAACGCAAGGAGATAATATGATCATGACCAATATTATATTCCTTGACTACCGCTGACCTTTGTCAGAGGTTCAAAGAACTCGGGCTGGTGTTTAAACCTTTTAATTACAATTGTATACTAACATGTCAGTATAGCAAAAGTACTAAGGACTTCTGTATGCAGAGTGCCGGTTAAGGTATCTCGCAAAGCCCTGTTTGTTACTATTCGAGTGACCTTGGCATGCCAAGTATCCTTCGGTAGTAAAGTTGCGGATTTTATTATAGAAGTCAGGTGGGGACATGTCCACGAGTTTAGACTTCTATTATTAAAAGTGCAGCCTATTAGTGACTTCGATGTTATTACTGTATCATGATACGTAAATAACAGAGATTCCTTAATAGGGAAAATAACGCCTCAGACCTATTGATATATTAGGCATGCCTTCAATCTACTGAATGGGAGGGTAATTCTAGAGCTATCACCACTAACTTGTCAGTGTTGTAAAAGCCCTAGAATTTCTTGCCCTGTTCAGCTTTCGTCGGGATAGTGACGACTTTAGCTGAGATGTCCCGGGGTAGATGTTCCGGGGTCAAAAGGTCACAAGTCAGTCGGGGCGGATCTACAGGGATTAGGAGGGTCCCCTTAGAAGCTGGTGGCCAGGTGATTTGGCCTTTGGGTGGAAGCAGGGCGTAAGTGCCTGTTTTTATGATGGTGATGGTGATCCTTCTTTCCCTGGCTAAATATGATTTTCCTTTTAATAGTTTCTTGTGGGGCTGATGGTCTACTTATATTCTTTCCGGGTGTTGAGGGAAATTCTGTGATAATGGCAGCAATCCGGGCATCTCGTCTGATGTCCGTAGGGAGCGTTGAAGTATTATTATCCTGGAAGTAGTGATGTGTATTCGTCATGTAGTTCCGGGAATTGTTCTGCACACGTGGTATCACTCCGCAGGCATCTTTTGTTGTTGTTAATGTTATTCGTTCCTCCTCTTCTATCTTTCCTTTTTTCATTTCTTTCTCGTTCTCTTTCTTGATGATATGGGGCAGTTTCGGGATGCGGGGCATTTCGTTTATTTGTTTCTTTCTGCTTCCTGTTTGTGGTGCTTGTCCTCTCGGTTCTGGTTTAGTTACTCCTTCCATTTGTCCTGGGAATCGTTCTCCTTGGTGGTAGCCTTCTTGTCTTCTTGGTTTGTTGTTAATTTCTTGTTGTTTAGGCCTTACTGTTGTTGTTTCGTCTAACTTCTTCTTCTCTGCTTTCCTCTGGACGTTGGGCTTTCTGGTGGTGGTCTGGGGGTCTGGAATCTAGTGCCTGATTCTTGTTCTTTCTCCACTTCCCTTGTTGTCGATCATTATTATCTTTGCTTTAGTTTCTGCTTTCTGTTCTTGTCTTCCCGTCTGTTCTGCATTTGGTTCCACTGGGGTTTTAATTTTTCTATTTGTGGGTGTCTTCCTTATTTGCGTTATTTAATAATCTTATAATTCATAGAATGCTTTGCTGAGTTAGGTTTGAGCTGAAACAGTTTAATAAAATGCAATTCTACTCTTATTTCTCCAATTTTTATTGAAATTTGTATACAATTATGGATTGAATGAATACATTTGAATGAATACATTGAATGAATACATTGAATGAATACATTGAATGAATACATTGAATGAATACATTGAATGAATACATTGAATGAATACATTTGAATTATTTTTGGAAACTAGATTATGAATTCATGACAAGATGTAGAAAACTTAGATCTCGGAAAATGTACAAACATGAATATTGATAAATAAAGAAGTTTCTACGTAGAGGCTTCTTCAAGAATAACAAAGGGTAGTAGGCCTACAGTCAACAAAATATATATCTTACCACAAGGAAAAAATATATATCTTACCACAAGGAAACAAATACGAAAATAAAAAACATGACATGTTCAAATAGTTTAGCCTGGTTTTCGACTCTTAATAAATATGCAAGTGAAGTGGCTAGTGAAAAAAAAAACGTTATTTAAGTTTATGGCATCATTCATTATAATATGAGCTGATTCAAAGCATCTACATTTAACCCAAGGACTAAGCCAGGATTCTTAAGAGGTTCTACTGGGCAAATGCGGCCGGACTCTTAACCCATCAAGTGCGGGTAGACTCTTAAAAGTTTTACCGTTCCACTGCGGGAAGACTCTTGTATTCCTAGGCTTAAAAAAAAAAACATTTAAACCACCCCAGTATCAATTGATTATTATTTGTTTTTGTTTTTTTAATTTTTCCCCCTTGGCCATGCCAAATATATCACTCCTCCACATCCCCTCCTTCCCCTCTTTCCCCCCCCCCCCTTCAATTATCACCTATTTTCCCTGTTATTCCCTTATTCTTAGGTATATTTTTGTGCTAACAATAGCGAGTTGCTAGCAGGGCGTGGTCATATGTGACCGAGCAAGAGATAAGGAGAGAGACGGCAGTGTCTCTCCAGGCATTGTGAGGGGTGGATGTAGGCCAGGCTGGCTCACACTTGATGAATGAAATTCTCTCTCCCATTTCGCGATTTTGACCAGCCAAACACTGTTTCCACTTGTTTTATTGTTGTAACAGGTTAATATCTTCATAATAAACGTAAATTAGGCGCATATGGATAAGTATTAATGATATTTATGGTAAGATAACGATTTTAGTGACAGGAAAAAGTGAAATAGGTCCGCACAGTTCTATGGTGTTCACTACATACGGTGCGCACTTCTTAGGTTAAGATCCAAGGCACAACAAAAAAACTTAGAAAACATCCCAGTGGCAATCAAAACAAAGCATTTTGTGATTAGGTGAGATATTTCCCCTCTATTACTTGCTACCACTCCTACACATGCGTCCCAACCCCCTCCTTCCCCCCTCCTCAGTTATCCGGTATTTTCCCTATTATTCCCAATATTTATTGAGCATTTTCGTGCGAGGACGGCTGGGAGAGAGGGGGGAGGATGGAGGAGTGTATCTCCGACACTCTAAGCCAGTCTGAGAGCTCCCCTTGTCTTTCAGTACCATGCCAGAAACGAGAGAGGGAGGGTGTCTTACTCTCGCCGGTCAAGGTCAGATTACGTCCGTGGGGCTAAAATATAATATGTTCACCAGCCAATTGCTGTTACCACTTGTTTAATTGCTTTCCAATGTTCATATGTTCATACTAAAAGTAAAGTAGGCACAAAGGGATAAGTATTAATTATATATATGGTAAATTGACGATTTTAGTCAGGAATGAAGCAAATACCTTCACATGGCGGGCACTTTTAAATACCATAGCTGCGCAGCTTATGAGTTAACAGTATTTGTTTCACATTTTATCAATCTAGCATCATTATATTTCATTCTGTGGCCAGTGTCTAATCTATGAATTACCTTGGCGATGCTTAACCTAAATTTCTGCATATCGGTTTCATGTTCTTCTATTCTCTTCTGTAGGCCTCGGTACGTTTCGCCTGTATAGACTTTATTACATGTGGCACATGGTATTTTGTATACACCTGCTTCGCTGTTGTCATTTTTGCGTTAATTTGCCTTTTTCATGATACTACCAATGGTGATATTTCCTGTTCTAATGATTTCGACTCCTGCTTCCTTCATACCATTTGATACATTATCTGCTACATTTGACTTAGGCACAATTATTAATTTGTTTGGCTTTTCTTTTCGTTCACTAGCCAAACCACTTGAATATGTATTTACAAGTCGAAAACCTGCAATGTGGTTAAGCTATTTGAACATTTCATTTTTATTTATTTGTTTTTTTCCCTTGTGGTAAGATATGTTTTGTTGACTGTATTCCCCTACAAGGGACTGGTGTTCTCGACAAGGGGCTTTAATCCTAACGGTATTCTTGACTCACTGTGTGCTGGCTTAATAATCCACAAAGGTTGATACCAGCTGAAGTCTTATTTAAAATTAACTAACTAACTCCCCTATGTTATTCCTGAAGAAGCCTTTGCGGCGATACGTTGAATAAACTGTGGAGTGGAAGTGGAGTGGTTGCATTGAGGCAGTTGGACAAAATTCAAAATAAAGCTATTAAATTAATCAATAACCCTGCAATCACACAGGACCTTCCTATATTATCCATACGAAGAAACGTTGCATCCCTTGCATTATTCTACAGATATTTTCACAGCAATTGTTCCGAGGAACTTGCTTCAATTGTGCCGCCTCTCCACATCTTTCCCCGTAGATAGGGCAGCTGAGAGCGCCCATGAATTTACACTTTCTCCTCCACAATGCAGAACTTCTGCTTATCAAAATTCATTTATCCCTAGAACTACTACTCTTTGGAATTCACTTCCCACGAGTTGCTTTCCACAAACTTACAATATACAAAAGTTTAAATCCAGTTGTTACAAACATTTTATGAATGGAGGATGCCTTTAGGCACATGGACCTTTTTGTTTTATCTGTGTTTTTCCTTCCTCCGTTCATTGTCTCTTAAAAAAGAAAAAAAAAAGAAAAAAAATGGATCCCTCCTCAGCATATGTAATTTATGTATCTTAATTCCCCACACCTGTTGCAGCCAATGTTGATTCTTCACTATAAATTAACATGAAAATAGTATACATGATTATCTCAAATTAATGATTGTATCGTTTTATAGGATACATGTTGCAACATCCATTATTAAATATATGTTATGATCAAAATGTTGGTGGCCTGAAATTCTATTAGCCTAAAAGTGGCTAAATTTGTTCACAGAAAACACTAAAAAAAGTATGGATCATAGTTGACATTTCCTCTGTGTATGGCTGATGTTTGCAATGATTCTATAAGTTGTGTCTTATTATAATAATAAGTATTTAAATGTTGTAATTTGTTTATGAGTTTTAATACGGTAATCATTGCTCCAAAATAATACTTTGTTTAAGTACTGAATATGTTGAATATTTAATGAAACAAAGCGTTAACAAATGTCTATCTGGAAAAAGAAAAATGTAGCAGTTTATGCTAAAACAATTCTGTGAACATAATTATAAAATATTCCAAAGGATTTTAAGGAGAGACCGTCGTTTTTCTGGTCCCCTTTCTCCCTCGTGTTAAGTCCCATTATTTTTTAGATTTTTAGACGCTCGGCCCATTTATTTGGCGATTTTAAGACCTTTCGTCCCATTTCGTGATTTTTTTTTAAGAGCTATCGTGCCATTTAGGTGTTAATTTTTTCCTGGCAAGCCATAGCGAGCCTGTAATTGTAAGAGGAACCGGCCTTCGGCCGGGAAATTTTTCTAACGAAAAATGTACAAATTTATCATAAGGGGATGTTTTTCTAAGTTTGAGGGATGTCTAGCGAGGAAACTAAGAATTTATGAATGAATGAATTTATAGGCCAAAAAAGTAGTCTGTGTCCCCTTAAGTATTTAGCCTACGTAATACATTGAGAGGAAATTAAATATTTAGAATTAATTTAATTACAGTTAATGGGCCTATTGTTAAACTCCTCAGATTTGATTAATTAGTTGGGAATTGATCACTCTCTCAACATTGATTATAATTGACTTTTTTTCGTAAACATTCTGATGTATACAGTAAGTGTTATACATTAAGTTAAATTCATATAGCGAAAACGTCTTCAGTCAATGGCCTATCTATCCATGGTACTACAGTATTTAACCCATTGAGGACCAGCGACGCACTGTTTGCGTCCAAAATGTTTGTAACGCTAAACCCCAGGGACGCATAAGGTGTGTCCTGGTTAATTACTCCGGTCCTATGGCACCTAGAGGGCTCATATTTGTATGGGAACTGTGTAAGTATCCCACGCAACAATGCCGATGGTTGAAAACTCTCAATGTCCAACCGCGTGCGCGTGAGCGCGCAAAAATCTGTTTTTGCCTACCCGTTTCCCCATGTTAATTCCGACTTTCGGGCGCACTGTAGGACCCCTTAATGACCTAGGGGATCTTTTTTTGGGGGGGGGTTTTCCTTCATTTCTAACCCATTCCTGGTGTTTCCTGGAAAAAAACTTTTGTTCACAACCTGCCGGTCCTGGGTGGTACATTTATTAGTAACTAGCTGGGGTTCAGTGGGTTTTAATAGTTTCATAAATTTAGGAAATACTTACGATTATTTGCCAAACACTTAAGTTCTGATATATTAGCTGTCAAAGATATCGCGCTACAAGGAAACTATTGTGAAATAATTGACTATAAAGTTGAATACCAAGACAAATAATTATTGCATTATTATCAAACATATTGGAAAGGAAACGCTGTTTGATAGTAAATTTGATATTGTCGAATATGCGATAAATCATATTTGTTATGGATTTCTGGATATTATCATATTTAGTATATATTGTGTTCATGTGCAACTACTTTAGGTATATTTCCACAAAGTCTGAAAGCCAAAAATTAACTTAACAAAATGCAAGTATAACATTTTGATGCGGAGAGGTAGACATCAAAATATTTCTTTTAGAGCATTTTTGATAAGGTGGCCCTTGGTATCACTTCTTACAAATAATTATTTCTATAAGACATATATATTCGTATAGCATAATTTTTTCTACAATTTTACATACCGTAATACTTGTGAACAATCATATAAACAAAGACAATATCATAGATATATCTGGTTATAGTAATATATTGATAGCTGTGTTGTGTTACATTAAGTAAATCGGGGGAGGCGATAGCACAATGGATATTGTCATAGAATGCAGACCAAAAGGACCTCAGACCGAGTCCACGCCAAACGTCAGGGTTTTTTCCGAGGTGATCTGATCGTTCCTGCTGTTCTACAAGTATCCTGGCTACACCGATGCGTCAATAAAATACCCCAAATCAAGTAATAATGAATAAGATGTCGTCATCTAGTGTGGCAGAAAGGAAGCAACCAACATCTTGAAGCTCCACTGAGACCATCTAGTGCGACACATGTGAAGCACCCAACATCTTGAAGCTTCAATTGATAATTTCAAGGCCTCGTAAGAGTTACCGGCTACTGAACAGCCTACAGTCCCGAGGTTGAGACATAACAAACAAAAACAAAAACAAAAACACAATAAAAACTAAATTTCAAAGTAATGGTATTTGTAATCTATTGATAAAATAATGAAAATAGAAGATTGCAAATATATTAAAAATTAAATCATTAATACCGTCAGACCTATTCAAGTATTCTCTAAATGACCTTGTGATAAAAGACACATTCAAGGTAAGTGATTATTCCAACGATCTGTCTGATATAAAAATTTCTTGGGCTCTCAATAAGTGATGATACAAGTATGCGATCATTTGTTTTCAATATTTATTGTCGCCATTCCCTTATTATATATCAAATAAACAAATTCAATGAGTGTTTCAAGACTTCTGTTAATATTTTACATTAACCCGTGGACTGCTAACACATACCCACCTGTATATAATAAAGGGTGGGGGGGTGTATAGAGAGGGAGGAGGGGTCGAAGATGCGGTATGAGACGAAGCCAATTTAAAAACAATTTTCCAGCATTATTGCAGTTTTTTATTTTTTTTCCAAGTGATCCATATCATTCATATCTATGAAGGTTATACTACAAGCACACTTGAGTAAACTAATATGTATGTAAATATTTCACAAGATATATTACTTAGTTACAAAATGTGTAACCCATTAACAAATTACCTAATGCTACTATTTAAAATTATTATAAAATTCAGTTGTAGTAGATTATAATTAAGTTAGCCCAATATGATTAATAATAATAATAATATTAATACTAATAATAATAATAATATTTATTCAGTTAGCATTTTACAATGTTGGTACCACATAATATGTTACAAATATGACATGTACCAGCTTTGCATAATTCCAATTAAGGATAGCCCAATAAGGCTGTTAGGCGTATTTCCATTGGGGTCCTTGTGGGATTAGGTTAGCTGGGGAAAAAGGGGAGGATAAAATTAGTAGATACTTTAGAGAAAGTATTTCTTGGGGGTTATATTAAGATACCTTACATTCTATAGTTGGACTGGTCAAAATATTTCAGTAATCATTTCAGTTTGTTTGCCTATCTCTTATGTCGTATTTAGTAGTAGACATAAGCTTGGTGCTCTCTTCTCGCAGCTGTCCGGTTCAGGTGCTCCTTCAAGTTACGTCTGAAGGAATACAGTGTTCACTTTTCACGGACTGACTTGGGTAGGTCGTTCCAGTCTTTGATTGCAGTGAAGAAGAATGTTAGCTTACCCTGTCCTTGGATTCTCGGGACCGTAAAATTATACATCCTATTCCTTGTGTTGTATCCAATCCTCTCATTTGCTTTAACAAAATTACTCTTTAAATACTCTGGAGCCCTATCATAAAATATCTTGAAGGCATTTATGAGTCTGATTTGTTTGGCCCTGTCAGAGACATTGAGCATACCAAGTGACTGAAGTTGTTCCTGGCCAATATGCGATCTGTGTCCTAGGTTCAACATGAACCTAACCATTTTATTTTGAGTGACCTGAAGTTTGTGCTTTGCTGATTTAGATGATGCAGAGTACCAGGATGACACAGAATAGTTAAAATGACATTGAACAAGCGCTCGGCATAGGGTCTTTTATTATTATTATTATTATAATAGTCCCCCTATATAAGGGTAAAGAGGAGTGTATAGTAACCACCGAGGAATATGTCTTCAAAGCGTAGTAGGGAAGATGTACAGTAGGGTAGTGATTGAGAGAGTGAGAATGAGAACAGAGAAATGGATAGGTGATGAGCAGGGAAGTTTTAGGAAGGGGAGAGAATGTGTAGATCAGATGTTTACCCTGGAATGTGTTATGGAGAAATATCTGGAGAAGCAACAAAAGCTGTATGTTGCATTTATGGACTTGGAGAAGGCCTATGACAGAGTGGATAGAGAAGGTTTGTGGAAAGTACTTAGAATATACGGAGTAGATGGCAAGCTGCTGAAAGCAGTGAAGAGCATGTATGAGGGTGCAAAGGCGGCAGTACGTGTGGAGAATGAGCAGAGCAAGTTCTTGGATCTGAATATTGGGTTGAAACAGGGGTGTGTGATGTCCCCGTGGTTGTATACTGTATTTATGGATGGAGTCATGAAAGAAATACAAGGAAGAGCAGTGAATGTGGGTGTATCGCTGATAAGGGAGGGAAACGAGTGGAAGCTACCTATAGCCTACTGCTGTTTGCTGATGATACAGCTCTGATGAGCGATAATGAATGGGAGTTGCAGGGTCTGGTAAATATGTTTGGAACAGTGTGCGAAAAACGGAATCTGCAGGTAAATGCGGGGAAGAGCAAGGTTATGGTCTTCGAAATGGGTGAAGCCACAGAGTGTGAGGTGAAGTTGAACGGTCAGGCTATGGAGATTGTCAGCTCATTTAAGTATCTGGGCAGTGTGCTGATTAAAGATGGGAGTATGGATGAAGAAGTGTGGGAGAGGGTGCAACAGGGAAAGAGGGTTGTAGGAATGCTGAAAGCAGTAACAAGAAATAGGGTGGTCAGCATGGAAGTGAAGAAGTCCTTGCATGACAGTTTGGTAATCCCGACACTGACTTACGGAAGCGAAGCATGGACATTGGTGGAGAAACCAAGAGTGAGAGGGGTGGAAATGAGTTACTTTAGAAGTGCGTGCAGAGTTACATGGAGGGATCGACAGAAGAATGAAGAAGTAAGAAGGAGGTGTGGTGTGGAGGTAAACGTGCTGGAAAGTGTGAAAAGGAATACCTTGAGACGGTTCTGCCATATGAAACGTATGGGAAGCAAGAGAATGACTAAGAGGGTGTACGAGAGCAATGTGGAAGGACAGAGAGGGAGAGGTAAACCAAAAGAGAGGTGGAAGGATGGAGTTAAGAAGTATATGGATGAAGGCGGTGCTGGTTGGGAGGAGGGGTGTCGACTGACAGAGGTGCATGGGGATGTTTCGTTCGTGGTCACCCCTTCGGGGATCACAGCATCAGGCAATAGATAGATAGATAGATATTACTATAATATAGGGTGTAGGCTAGTATGTGACTTGTATAATATTTCTATAATTATTGATAATACTTATAATATAGAAAAACTCTGTATGGTCTCATGTAGTACAATACATAATTATGAGGACAAATATTTATTGTAAAAATTGTATTATTATTATTATTATTATTATTATTATTATTATTATAATTATTGCTGCTGTTTTTAACAAGTATATAACTAACATTTTGTTGTTAAAGAGTATTATCCACTCTGTCCTTCAAGAAGACACAGTAGATAGCAAAATAGATGCAGCCGCAGCCCAGATTTATGTAGGAAAATAATCTGTATGCTCCACCGAGACCTTGGGCGGTAACAAGAAAGCCGCCCACGAACACCCCAGCAGCACGACCTAAAATGAAAATATAGACAAAAGTGACGAGGAAGTAATAGTCATGTATAATAACACCATCACACACAATTATTGTCCTCTCTCCCTCCCTGCCCACCCCGAACCAACATCCAGAAGCACATCCATACTCATATCTCTCACCGATCCATCCACTCACTCACAGACAACACACAGCTGCATGCACGACCTCCCGAAATCCATCCTTCCGAATCCTCCCTTCCTCGCGAGGACAGAGTCCACCTGGCCAGGCTGAGATGCGGACACCATCCAGCTCTCCTGAGCTATCAGAAGAGACTGGATGACTCCGTTGTCGACGCCTGCCCGGGATGTAACACAGCAGCCCATACCATTAAACACATCATAGAAGACTGCATTTCACACAACCACTTACGCCAACAACACAATCTACACTCAATGAGAGCTCTGTGGGAAAGCCCGATCGTGGCCATGGTCTTTCTCAGGGACTCGGGGCTGTTCGGCCAGGCAGCTTAGGGAACAACAACAACAACAACAACACCTTCATAGAACAATAATAGTATTACAATTTTGAGTGGGCTCTATATGATAATTTCACTATCAAGTCAAAAGCCTAGCCAGTGTTATTGATAATCTAACTGAAAAGATGTTTATTATATCCATATGATTGGCCCAATATATATATATTTCAGATATCAAAATATTTTCAAATAACTATGATATAAAGTTTTATCAATTCTCTGTGTGCAACAATAACTTTTGACACTATACCGAAGGCAAAATGTATAGGGCTGAGAATGCCAGTCATGGTAGCCAGAAGTCCTTTTGGTGCCAACACTGGACACATCTTGATCATGGCCACCCACGGCAAATTAGACGAAAACACTTCCAACATCTCCAGAGGCACTGCCAACCAAGGATCTCTGCATAGTAATAGATATTTAATCTACGTTCTTAAAATTATTGAGTTAACACCTTACGAGCGGCCTAGGCGGTATATTTGACCGTGCCGCACAGCGGGCTTTTTTTTTTTTACCATAAATGGGGTTGTTTCCGTGCTCTTTTTCATGCATAAACAAGACCCAGAGCGTAATACAAGTATGTATCCCTGAAAGGGCGTAAATTGAGCTTTCCAATGACACCCGAACCATCCTTCTACGGTCACTGGTTGTCTGGCAACGGCAACATGCAAGGGCAAAATCGCTAAAATACGGTAATTTCTTTATATTCATTACGTATGTAGCGAGGGACTGAGGGTGGATGTAAGTGGAGTAAATCTCAGTAGGTCCACGGCGGCCATGGCGAGCGGTCATGAGGTAACCCATGCTCCTCCAGTCACTCGTCTCTCTCTCAGAGCCAATATTGCGCCAAAATTGCACTCAGACTTAAGGCGGGCCCCGCCACATAGTCCAAATTTTTCGATTCGGACTTAAGTCGGGCCCCGATCTTTAAGGGTTAATACATATATTGCGTTTTCCTTTACCACCACTATCTCAGATAGACAGGAAAAGGTGTCGTATTTCACCATTAAGGGTGCCGAATATCAAACCATCTTGGTCTTGGTCTTGGTGCGAGAGTCACGCTCGACTGGTCGAGGTGTGGCCTTAGAATCGGCTCGCTCTCCTAGTATAAATTATAAACTATAATGGAAAGGGACAGGTTGAGAGTAAAAGAAGATTGTTCCCCCGTGGGCATTCTCACCCCAGCCTCACTACTGTGAGGCTGATCTTTTCCTCCACACTCCCTCCAGGAAGTCCTTAACACTCCGTGCAGTGATCTCGTTCCACATGTTTAGGTCGCTCAGGCCAAGCAGGTAGATCACTATTCTGTCGATCACCCATTCATACCTTCCTACCACTGCATTCCATTCTTCCTCACCAATTTCTTGCACTATGGATCTTAGCATTACCCGCCTTTTTCCTGCATATTTTCTGCACTTTAGGAGGATATGCTCCACAGTCTCATCCTCCCCGCTCTCGCACATCTTGCATGCCTTGTTGCCTTCATTTGACCATCTATACGTTCTGCTGTTCAGCTCAAGCGATTTAGTTCGGGCCTTGAAGAGGAGTTCACCTCCGATGCTCCCATCGTAGAAGGGCTCCCTTCTTGGCTGTTGCTTACACATGTACCATTCTAGTGAATTCTTGTTCCTCATATTCCCTACCCATTCATCCCTTGCTACGCTTTGTACCCGCTTGCCGATCTCTTTCTTCCATCTCTCATGACTCCACATTTCCATACTTTCCCCCATCATGATACCACGCATTCCGTACTACTCTATCCTTTTGTCGCACATCTTGTTCCACTTACTGCTCTCCTTAGTCCACTCAAACACCTTTCGTGCCCATCTATCACCATTAATTTTTTCCATTCTGACCCGGTACCGTAGGGCTCCCTTGTCTATTCTTTCTTCAAAGGAGCTCCACCCTGCGTCACCTCTCAAGGCTTCTACTGCAGTGTACTTGTTAGCTCCCAGTGCGAGCCTTCCGACCCTATTCTGGGCAACTTCCAGCTTTGCCATGTCATTCGCCGTCCACGGGATGGTTTCCAGACCATACATCAGGCCCGGCACAGCCATACCCTTCCATACTCCTCGCACCACTTCATACTTGTTCGCTCTACACCTTGCAGCGCTACTAAGTCTTCCCACCCACTGGCTCGCTCTTGTTAGTCTCTCATCTTTTGTTTTCTAGCATCCTCTTGCATCCACAGTCATCCCCAGGTACTTGTATTCATTTGTTTGGGTAATAATATTATTCCCAAGCAGCCACGTCGCACCCACATCCGTTTCATCCCCATTCACTACTAGCACTTTACTTTTCTCCCTGCTAAAACTCACATTCAGATCATTCCCATATTCGGACACCACATCTAGCATCCTCTGCAGATCCTCTCGGGGTTGTCGCTCATGATCACCACATCAACTGCATATAGCAAGATACCCAGACGTTCATTCCCAATTCGTGTTCCCCTGCCAGCTTCTTTCATTCTTGAAGCTAGTTCCTCTGTGTACATCCCAAACAGGAGAGGGGATAGCCCACAGCCCTGTCTAACTCCCCGCTTGTTTTCAACCCAGTCCGTCTCTATATCACCCATACTGTATCTAGCTCTGGTATTTTCATACATACTTCTTATGATGTTTATTATCTTCTCACTCACACCTACTGTTTCAAGCAGCCTACACAACTTGTACCTGTTCACTCTGTCATATGCTTTCTCTATGTTTAGAAAGGCGAAATATCCCTTCCGTCCGAACTTTTTCGTATTTGCTATCACTTCTCTCACTACAAACATGTTATCTTCTCCTCTTCTGTCCACTCGGAACCCATTCTGTTCTTCACCCATCACTCTGTTCCTTTCAAAGATCCCTTTCAGCACCCCACAGAACACCTTGGAAATTGTGTCCGTTAGTGTTATTGGTCGGTAGTTTTTCAGCTCTTTCTTACTCTTGTGACCCCCCTTGTGTAGGAGGGTCACCCGGCTCTCGTTCCATTTATACGGTACTCTCTCTCCTGACCACACTTTCTTAGAAAGCCCATACGTGCCTTCAATTACTCCATTCCCACCCTCTGTATAGAATTCATATGGGATCTCGTCGTTTCCTGCGGCTTTACCAGTCTTCATTTTCTTAACACATTTCATTATCTCTTCCCTACTGATCTCGTAATCCATATTTTCATCTACTGGTATCTTTCTTCCTATTATCAGGTTGGGTTCACCCCTATCTTCCACTTCATTAGCACCACCTATGTGTTCCCAGAATTCTTTTACTGCCCTAGCTTTCTCCGGTTTCCCTCTAACCTCTCTTCCGTTCACCATTATCACTTCCACATTCACTCTTTCACTCTCTTGCTCTCCCCTTAAGAAGTCATACCATTCTCTACTGACCTCACCGCCCTTTGCCTTCAGCTCATCTACTACATCCTTATCAGCCTTTACTCTCGCTTTCCTTATTAAGCCTCCTTTTATACTTTTGTGCTTCTTGTATTCCTCCCATGCTTCCTCAAATGCAACCCGTTCATTCTCACCGTTGTCCTTGGACCTCCTCAGTCTTCTACACCTTCGATTGCTCTCTTTTCTTTTTTTACTGGCGGTTTCGATGTCATGGTTCCACCATCTCCTCTGGGGTCTCCAATTATTTCCTTTCTTTTTCCTCCCAACTCTTCTTTCAGCTACTTCTTTCACTATCTTGGTGAACTCTTTATTCATTCTGTCTACCCCTCCGTCATCCATCCAGTTCACACGCTCTAAATCTTCCCCGAATTTTACCCAGTCCGCTTGCTTCAGTTTCCATTTCTTACCCTTTGGTTTC
Organism: Paralithodes platypus; assembly: GCA_032716605.1. Lineage (NCBI taxonomy): Eukaryota > Metazoa > Arthropoda > Malacostraca > Decapoda > Lithodidae > Paralithodes > Paralithodes platypus. Next base: position 31,666,940 of record CM064564.1, on the reverse strand, counting down.
CTAGCTTCCTTTCTCTCCCTCCCACAGGCATACTGTATCCACAACATATTGTGGTCACTTGTCACATCCATCCCTCGTTCTTCGTCTATCCTCATGTATTCCACTTTCTTCCTTGCATTCTCATTCACCATGATATAATCAATCGCAGATTCATTATCTCTTCCGGCCCATGTCACTCGTCCCTCTGCAATGGTTTCATTTAAGATTTCCAGTTCATGCTCCTCAGTGAAATCCCTTAACAGTTGTCCATTCGGGTTCACTTCCTCACCCAGGATTCCGATGTGTCCATTCATATCACCCATTACGATCATATGTTCTCGTCTATGGTCGTTTACCAGTCTCCTCATTAGGTCATACTTCCTTTCATTATCACGTCTGGCCTCCGGTCCCTGTACCGTCATGTAGCATACAATCAGCAAGATCCTTTCAGTCTTTCCTTTTGCTTTGTAGTTCAGGTAAGCTGCCATCATATCTTCACTCATCTCGCATTCACCGACTTTTATCTTTTCAACCTCCACATCCATGTTCTTTCTCACTATTAGGCCTATACCTCCACCCTTTTTCTCACTATTAGGCCTATACCTTCACCCTTTTTCTTCCATTTACTGCGCCCCTTCCCAATCATTCTGTAGTTCTCCGTGTACAGTTCCACTCTTTCACGTAGCTCTCAAACCTGCTCTTCCACAGGGTCCAAACTCAATCCGTCTTCAGACGTTATGAGTTTGATAACAGTTTTAAGGCTTGGTGTATATATCCATATACAAATAATCGATTTGGATGTGATAATTATAAATGTACCTAGCTATATCCTCAGAATATCCGAAAGAAGCGTCATAATCGTATCAAAGGGTGATAACCTACCGGTATATTAGACTTTGTATACATATACTCAAAAGTAAGCCATTATATTATATGCATACCCATCACAATGTTGTACAAATTCAAGTAGATCAAAATAATCCCGAAATAAGGACTCAAATAATAATCTTAACATGTAAAAATATTTTGTTTAGAAATGTCGGAACATAGCCGCAGCCGTGGTGCCGCTACATTCGTGTATAATCAGTAATCATGATTATATTTTGATGCATTGTACTTGATTGTATTGGATTAGGTTAGTTATTATTGGTTAGCTTAGTCAATACATTAAAGCCAAGTAAGAATACAGTGACATATAATTGATTAGGCACTAATGTAGATCGGGCATACCGGCTGCTTTACCATAGGGGTAGATATATTCCAAGTCAACGGTATTCGTCTGCTATAGCTGGGAGGTAGACTGCGTTTCGGGATAGCCCTTGTACCGGCTGCATGGTAGTGTTCGTCACCTACAATATTCCGCCACTCATACTCAGAATTATTGAAATGTTAACCTAAGCAATTATTTATTACTCTAATGTTACAAAGAGAAATGTTTTGTATAATTCCACCTCATATATGATGTCAAAAACAATCTTAAATTGTATATATTCGAAGTAATTATTATGTTCCTTCCAACAACCAACTATACTCCTAAAATCGATTAATGAAATTTACAAACACATGTGGCAGTCCGTGGATTCGAACCCAGGATGCTCACACCGAAAATCAACACCTTATGCATCGCACCACGAAGACAGTTATTGCCGATATGTCTAGTTGTCGATCATTGCTGTTCCTGAAATACCTCATAATATTTCTTATATTACGATGTTTCGTCTTTATTATATTCTTTGTTTTACTTTGTAGTGGTCATTTTGTAATATATATTTACATTCATGTTCAACAATAGTAAGCAAATGTTGTATATATTATGTAGGCATATACATTTTGAAGGCAGGCTCATAAAATGTGTACATTTTGTGCCACCCCACTGATAAGAGGGTGGGTTATCAGACTTTGGGGTAAAGGAAAACACAGGTATTGGTTATTTAAAAATATAAATGACATGCCTCCGAATAATAATCTTCCATGAAAATATTGAGCATGTATACATATGTATCTATTGCCACATGAAATGATCCCCGAAGGGACCAACCGAGCTTTGCCTACCTGGCCAAATGATCCTAGTTACCAGAGTTCAAGAGAGGCATAGAAGGGTAACAGCGAGCCCCTTCATCACACACTATTACACCTGCTGACTCCAACAGCGAGCACCTTCATCACACACTACTACACCTGCTCACTCCAACAGCGAGCCCCTTCATCACACACTACTACACCTGCTGACTCCAACAGTAAGCCCCTTCATCACACACTACTACACCTGCTGACTCCAACAGCGAGCCCCTTCATCACACACTACTACACCTGCTGACTCCAACAGTGAGCCCCTTCATCACACACTACTACACCTGCTGACTCCAACAGCGAGCACCTTCATCACACACTACTACACCTGCTGACTCCAACAGCGAGCCCCTTCATCACACACTACTACACCTGCTGACTCCAACAGTGAGCCCCTTCATCACACACTACTACACCTGCTGACTCCAACAGCGAACCCCTTCATCACACACTACTACACCTGCTGACTCCAACAGCGAGCACCTTCATCACACACTACTACACCTGCTGACTCCAACAGCGAGCCCCTTCATCACACACTACTACACCTGCTGACTCCAACAGCGAGCACCTTCATCACACACTACTACACTGCTGACTCCAACAGCGAGCCCCTTCATCACACACTACTACACCTGCTGACTCCAACAGTGAGCCCCTTCATCACACACTACTACACCTGCTGACTCCAACAGCGAGCCCCTTCATCACACACTACTACACCTGCTGACTCCAACAGCGAGCCCCTTCATCACACACTACTACACCTGCTGACTCCAACAGCGAGCCCCTTCTTCACACACTACTACACCTGCTGACTCCAACAGTGAGCCCCTTCATCACACACTACTACACCTGCTGACTCCAACAGCGAGCCCCTTCATCACACACTACTACACCTGCTGACTCCAACAGCGAGCCCCTTCATCACACACTACTACACCTGCTGACTCCAACAGCGAGCCCCTTCATCACACACTACTACACCTGATGACTCCAACAGTGAGCCCCTTCATCACACACTACTACACCTGCTGACTCCAACAGCGAGCCCCTTCATCACACACTACTACACCTGCTGACTCCAACAGTGAGCCCCTTCATCACACACTACTACACCTGATGACTCCAACAGCGAGCCCCTTCATCACACACTACTACACCTGATGACTCCAACAGCGAGCCCCTTCATCACACACTACTACACCTGCTGACTCCAACAGCGAGCCCCTTCATCACACACTACTACACCTGCTGACTCCAACAGTGAGCCCCTTCATCACACACAACTACACCTGCTGACTCCAACAGTGAGCCCCTTCATCACACACTACTACACCTGCTGACTTCAACAGTGAGCCCCTTCATCACACACTACTACACCTCCTGACTCCAACAGCGAGCCCCTTCATCACACACTACTACATCTGCTGACTCCAACAGTGAGCCCCTTCATCACACACTACTACACCTGCTGACTCCAACAGTGAGCCCCTTCATCATACACTACTACACCTGATGACTCCAACAGCGAGCACCTTCATCACACACTACTACACCTGCTGACTCCAACAGCGAGCCCCTTCATCACACACTACTACACCTGCTGAATTCAACAGTGAGCCCCTTCATCACACACTACTACACCTGCTGACTTCAACAGTGAGCCCCTTCATCACACACTACTACACCTGCTGACTCCAACAGCGAGCCCCTTCATCACACACTACTACACCTGCTGAATTCAACAGTGAGCCCCTTCATCACACACTACTACACCTGCTGACTCCAACAGCGAGCCCCTTCATCACACACTACTACACCTGATGACTCCAACAGTGAGCCCCTTCATCACACACTACTACACCTGATGACTCCAACAGCGAGCCCCTTCATCACACACTACTACACCTGATGACTCCAACAGTGAGCCCCTTCATCACACACTACTACACCTGATGACTCCAACAGTGAGCCCCTTCATCACACACTACTACACCTGATGACTCCAACAGTGAGCCCCTTCATCACACACTACTTCACCTGCTGACTCCAACAACGAGCCCCTTCATGACACACTACTACACCTGCTGACTCCAACAGTGAGCCCCTTCATCACACACTACTACACCTGATGACTCCAACAGTGAGCCCCTTCATCACACACTACTACACCTGCTGACTCCAACAGTGAGCCCCTTCATCACACACTACTACACCTGCTGACTCCAACAGACAGCCCCTTCATCACACACTACTACACCTGCTGACTCCAACAGTGAGCCCCTTCATCACACACTACTACACCTGCTGACTCCAACAGTGAGCCCCTTCATCACACACTACTACACCTGCTGACTCCAACAGTGAGCCCCTTCATCACACACTACTACACCTGCTGACTCCAACAGTGAGCCCCTTCATCACACACTACTACACCTGCTGACTCCAACAGCGAGCCCCTTCATCACACACTACTACACCTGATAACTCCAACAGTGAGCCCCTTCATCACACACTACTACACCTCCTGACTCCAACAGCGAGCCCCTTCATCACACACTACTACACCTGCTGACTCCAACAGTGAGCCCCTTCATCACACACTACTACACCTGATGACTCCAACAGCGAGCCCCTTCATCACACACTACTACACCTGATGACTCCAACAGTGTGCCCCTTCATCACACACTACTACACCTGATGACTCCAACAGTGAGCCCCTTCATCACACACTACTACACCTGATGACTCCAACAGCGAGCCCCTTCATCACACACTACTACACCTGATGACTCCAACAGCGAGCCCCTTCATCACACACTACTACACCTGATGACTCCAACAGTGAGCCCCTTCATCACACACTACTACACCTGATGACTCCAACAGTGAGCCCCTTCATCACACACTACTACACCTGATGACTCCAACAGTGAGCCCCTTCATCACACACTACTACACCTGCTGACTCAAACAGCGAGCCCCTTCATCACACACTACTACACCTGATGACTCCAACAGTGAGCCCCTTCATCACACACTACTACACCTGCTGACTCCAACAGTGAGCCCCTTCATCACACACTACTACACCTGCTGACTCCAACAGCGAGCCCCTTCATCACACACTACTACACCTGACAACTCCAACAGTGAGCCCCTTCATCACACACTACTACACCTGATGACTCCAACAGTGAGCCCCTTCATCACACACTACTACACCTGATGACTCCAACAGTGAGCCCCTTCATCACACACTACTACACCTGATAACTCCAACAGCGAGCCCCTTCATCACACACTACTACACCTGATGACTCCAACAAAATTATTAATGGGAGATTGGTAATTTTTCTTGACCTTCTTTTCCCTCATGTTTAGCCCCACTAGTTTTACAATTTTAAGACGTTCGGCCCATTTGTTTTGAGATTTAAATATCTTTAGCTTTGGATCAATTTTAAGACCTATCGTGCCATTTAGGTGTTTATCTTTTCCTGGCGAGCGATAGCGAGCTTGTAAATATATAAGGAACCAGCCTTCGGCCGGGACATTTTTCTACCAAAAAATGTACAAATATATCTTGAGAGGGTGTCTATGGGGTGTTTTTCAAAGTTTGAGGGATGTTTAGCGAGGAAACTAAAAAAATATATGAATAAACCAAAACACCAGCCCATCTCCCCTTAACCCCGGCAAGTGCGGGAAGACTCTTAAGAGTTTCCCCGGGCGACTGCGGGAAGACTTTTAACCCTTTCTCTGCGGGAGACGTTCTGGAATGTTTTGGCAAGTTACAGCAATTTCCAGGCTTTAAAAGCCTGTAAAAAACGTAAGAATCGAGTGTCAGTGGGTGGAAGCGTGAGGGGCCCACCTCCCGAGCGGCTCACTGAGCAAGGCTGTGTGGCGGGCGAGTCTCTCTCTGTCTCTCTCATAAGTGCAGCCAAGCGAGCGAGTGTTACATAATAGCGGGGTTCCCGCGTTTCACTGGGATCACTGCGGGTGAACCAGACCACGTATACGGTCCGTTCTGGTGTCATTTTGAAGCTATTTTCGCCTAGTTTTCGGCAGAATACACTTCATTTAATGCAGATGCTTGATTTATTATTCAGGAGTGCCTGAATAGGCCCTAAATGGCCCAAAACAGCCCGCAGCCAAAGGGTTAAGATCCTGGGCCTAAAAAAATCCATTTAAAACACCCCAATTTTTTTTTTTTTTTTGCCCCTGTGCCATGCCAAATATCACTCCTCGACATCCTCTCCTTCCCCACTTTCCTCTCCTCCTTCAGTTATCACCTATTTTCCCTGTTATTCCCTTATTCTGTGGTCTACTTTCGTGCAAACATTAGCGAGTTGGTAGCAGGGCGTTGTCATCACTGTTACCAAGCGTGGGAAAGAGCGAGAGAGAGACTATTGCGTAACAGTGTCTCTCCAGACAAGCGAAGGGGAGGAGGGGAGGGAGGTTGCCTCAGCCATACATTATGTAACTCCCGGCCTGTATCGCCGATTTTGACCATCCAAACTCTGTTTCCACTTGTTTTATTGCTGTAACAGGTTAATACCTTTATAATCAACCTAAAATAGGCGCATATGAATAAGTATTAACACCTTACGAGCGGCCTATGCGGTTTATTATATGTACCGCACAGCGGGGTGTTTTTAGCCAAAATAGGGCTGTTTACGTGATCATTTTCATGCCTAAATAAGACCCAGAACGTAAAACAAGTACCTATCCCTGAAAGGGCATAAACAGAGCTTTCGAATGACACCATAACGATCCTTGTATGATGGATAGTTTTCTTGCAATAACCGTGCAACGCGAGTGCAAAAAGCAGGTAATTCGGTACTTTCGGTACATAATTGAGTATGTAGCGAGTGAGAGAGGGAGGAGGGAGCTGAGATTTGTGTCAGTAGGTTCGCCGCGGTGGTCTGGAGCAGTCATACGCTCGCTAGTCTCCTGCCACCACTTGTCTCTCTCTCTCAGCCACATTACGTGCTGAAATTGCCACTCGACCTATGTCGAGCGCCGCCACATAGTCCAGCTTTTTTTAACTCGACTTATGTTGCTCGCCGCTAATTAAGGGTTAATGCAATTTATGGTAAAATAACGATGTTAGTGATGGGAACAGCTCAAATACATGCGCACAGGCGTATGGTGTCTCATACCCCCCATGCGCACGTCTTAGGTTAAGATCCAAGGCATAAAAAAAACTTTCAAAACTTCCCAGTGGCACTCAAAACAATGTAGGTGAGATAATTCCCCTGCATCACTTGCTACCACTCCTACACATGTGTTCCCTCCCCCCTTTTCCCCCCTCCTCAACTACCTGGTATTTTCCCTATCATTTCCAATATTTATCAACTACTATCGTGCAAGGACGGCTGGGAGAGAGGGTGGATGATAGAGGAGTGTATCTCCGACCCTCTAAGCCAGTCTGAGAGCTCCCCTTGTCTTTCAGTACCATGCGAGACAAGAGAGAGGGAGGGTGTTTCTCTCTCACTGGTCAAGGTCAGATTACGACCGTGGGGGTAAAATATACGTTTTTCACTAGCCAATAGCTGTTACCACTTGTTTTATTGCTTTCCAATGTTCATATGTTCATATTAAAAGTAAAATAGGCGCATATGGATAAGTATTAATTATATATATGGTAAATTGATGATTTTCATCAGGAATGTATCAAAATATCTTCGCATGGCGGGCACTTTCAAATAGCATAGCTGTGCAGCTTATGAGTTAATTACACATTGCCTAAGCAAAATCAAACCAGGTAAGCCGACCACTGTCAAATAACCTTGCACAATAATCACATGTAAGTTAGGCCCCAAGTAACATGTAAGCCTACTACCTGTAATGTCCTGCATAATGCAAACAACCCCCTAGTCTGTGCATCAGCAACATCCTGTATATTCATATAGTCACCAACCCACCACTTAACTAAGAAAAAGAAAAAAAAAACAATTAAATAAATAAATAAAATTAATGAATGCATGTGGTACTCCAAGGATTTGAGCCTAGGATACTCACACCGAAATCCAGCGCACTAAGGCAAACTTTTGTTTGTTTTATTTATTTAGATTTTTTTTTAAAGAGACAATGAATGGAGGAAGGAAGAACAAAGAAGACAGAAAAGTTCATGTGCCTATAAAGACATCCTCCATTCAAAATATGTTTGTGATTTAAACTGTTGTAGATTGTAAGTTTGTGTAAAGCAACTCCAAGAAAGTGAATACCAGAGAGTAGTAGTTTTGGGGATAAATTAGTTTTAATAAGCGTAAGTTCGATATTGTGAAGGAGAATGTGTAAATTGATGGGCTTTACCAGCTGCCCTTGTACTGTGGGGAAAGATATGGAAAAGTGGCACAATCGAAGCAAGTTCCTTGGAACATTTGCTGTGATAATACCTGTAGAATAATGCAAGGGATGCACATCTCTTCGTATTGGAAGAAGGTCATGTGTGATTGCAAGGTTATTGATTAATCTAACATAGTTATTTTGAAATTCGTTCACCTGCTTGAAGCAACCACTCAACATCCATTCCACAAAGATGAACAGCAATTATTCCAGCTGAGAACGCACATAACTTTTAATATGCTATGGCCAACTGCTCATCAGTAAATAATTCTCAAATGCCGTGCAGTAGTCTCAGTTTTTTCGAGTAATTTTTAGCTATGGATGTAAAATATGGTGCCCAGCAAAGGTTAGTATTCAATGTTATACCGAGGATGTCAATACTAGAGGGAGTGAGAATAATAATCATTAACAATTATGCGGGAATCAGAAAGATCCTGTTTTTTGTTTTTGTTTTGTTAATTGAATGTACTTTGTGTGTGTGTGTGTGCGTGTTAAAGGAAACTGGATTCTTATGTTACCATACATAAATATTTACCACATAAAGAACCACAAACGGTGGTGATGACATGACATCTGATGATCTGTCGCATGACATTTGATATATAATTGTACTATTATCACCATCTACTAATAATATCACCACTATGACCACCACTACAGTAGAACCCCGAGCTTCCGAAATCAATTTTGGTTCATACTCAATTCCCCTTCTTTCGTTTTGAATACGAAAGAGAAATATATGTAATCCGGATATCCGGACCGTATTCCTCCTCTTCCGAAAAAAATCCAGAAGCAGAGAAATTTAATCGGACCGCAGAGGATTCTGGGTACCCATTCTGCACCAAGAAGACCGCGTCCGTCGCATACTATTGTTTACATACCCTGAGTGTCCGAGTGCTACGTCATATTTGTCCACTGGCATCCGCCTTTTTCTTCTGTTCCCCTGGATTATTGTGTGTTCCTGTCATTATGAGTGACTCAGGATCAACATCAAACAATAAAAGCTCCCCATGTCGAAGTGATAGAGCCAGAGAAGAAGATATAGACGATCCTCCGTCAAATATGGCTGCCCCGCTCGGTCTCCCAGCTACCCCAGTGGTCCAGCTAGCCGCACCAAGCACCAACAATAACACTTCTACGATGGCTGCCCCAGCCCCCAGCAGTTCTCCGTCAACTGTAAATGCTTCCTTGTCTGACAAAGGCGGCAATTCTGGATGAGGGAGAGATAGAGCCTGAGCCAGAGGTACAAGTAGAAGAGTTAAACATTCGTCCAGCGAGAGTAGCGATGGCGTCAACCAGAGAAGACGACATCGTCTGTTATCACTTAGAGATAAACTTTACCTAATCTCCCAGTATGAAAGTGGTATCTCTCGCAACATTATTTTGGAGAAATACCATTTATGTGCTAGCACTTTCTATAATATAATAAGGGTCAAAGATTCATATCGTAAACGAGCCATGGAATGTGTCGACGACCGTACGCAGAACAAAATGTATGTGAATCCTAAAGTACCATTTCAAAATGTTGACGAGGCTGTGTGGAAGTGGTACACGCAGCAGCGGGCATCAGGTGTACCAGTGCAAGGTGTTGCCATCCAAGATGCTGCGAAGAGGCTGGCCGATCATCTTGGGGTTAAATTTGTTTTGGCTAGCAATGAGTGTATCACTTGTTTCAGGCCTCGGCACAGTATTTCGAACAGGGCCATCGACGGAGAGTCGTTGAGCGCAAACATCTCCAGCATTCAACCTTTAAAGGCAGAGTTGCAGGCATTGAATGACAGAGAACAAATTCAACCCTATGAAATTTACAACGCTCATGAGACAGGTGTCTACTGGCGTTCATTGCTCAGAAACTTACTGGCATAAATCTCTAATTTCCAAACTACCCTCCTTTGGTTTCTATCCCTCTATCTGTGCCTTTATCTCTCTACAGGGGCACAGTGCGTCCATGTATTGAGTATTGTTCGCATGTATGGGGAGGATCCTCTCACACAGCACTTCCTGACAAAGTAGAAAAGAAAGCCTTTCGTCTCATTAATTCACGTCCACTAACTGACTCTCTGTAATCTCTCTCTCTTCGCCGCAGGTTGCATCTCTCTCGCTATTCTATCGCTATTACAATAATCAATGTTCTTTAGAGCTCTCTCAGTGTATGCCACCTTCTCTACGTAGTCGTAGAGTACATAGCACCCGTCTTGCAACACAATCCCATCTCTACTCTGTGCAACTCTCTAATTCAAGAGTGTAATGATATACTCAAACCTTCTTCTATTCAACAGTTGAGCTCTGGAAATCTCTCCCTGAATTTATCTTCCCCTCATCCTATGACTTAAATTGCTTAAACTCTGTGTGTCCAGGCATTTTGGCTCGAGATTTCCTTGATTTTGGCCCTGTCACTCTTTCAACTGGGGGAGGCAATCATTACAGGCAGTTGTTGTTGTTGTTGTTCCCTAAGCTGCCTGGCCAAACAGCCCTGAGTCCCTGAGGAAGGCCATGGCCATGATCGGGCTTTCCCACAGAGCTCTCATTGAGTGTAGATTGTGTTGTTGGCGTAAGTGGGTGTGTGAAATGCAGTCTTCTATGATGTGTTTAATGGTATGGGGTGCTGCGTTACATCCCGGGCAGGTGTCGACGACGGAGTCATCCAGTCTCTTCTGATAGCTCAGAAGAGCTGGATGGTGTCCGCATCTCAGCTTGGCCAGGTGGACTCTGTCCTCGCGAGGAAGGGAGGATTCGGAAGGATGGATTTCGGGAGGTCGTGCCTGCAGCTGTGTGTTGTTTATGAGTGAGTGGATGGATCGGCGAGATATATGAGTATGGATGTGCTTCTGGAAGTTGGTTTGGGGTGGGCAGGGAGGAAGAGAGGACAGTATTTGTGTGTGACACCGTGTGTTGGGTGTTGTTTTGATATTTCTTGGTGTCTGTGGGTGTGTTGCCATGTAGTGTAGTGGGTGGTCTTGGTTCGTGGAGGCTGCTGCCAGGAATTGAGTGCCTCTCATGTCCAAATGGTCTTTGACTTTGAGGATTTTGGTTTCTTGATGTAGGTGATCTGTGGGTGTAGTAGCTGTGCAGCCTGTAATGATTGTTTAGGGCTTTGTTTTGAATAGTCTGTAAGGTCTTATGATGTGTTTCAGCTAGGTTAGAAGCCCAGGCTGGGCTTGCGTATTCCATCACTGATTTTATGAATTGTTTATAAACTGTGGTGGTGGTTAATTCTTTGTTGTGTCCAAATTTTGTGTGAGCAAGTGACCTGAGGCCATTAAGTCTGGGTGTCAGTTTCTTTTTCGTGTTTGTGGTGTGCTGTTTGAATGTCATATGAGTATCATATTTTACTCCTAGGATTTTGGGTGAGTGTGTATGTGTTAGGGGTGTGTTATTTATGGTGAATTGAGGGATGTATTCGTGTACTCCTGTCCAGCTTGTGAGCAGGGTTACGGTGGATTTGGCTGGGGCTAAATTAAGTCTGTTTGTAGTGCACCAGCCATGTAGTGTGTTGAGATAGGGTTGAAGGAGATCTGTTGCTGTGTTTGGGTCATGGTGTGTGCATGTGAGTATTATGTCACCTGCATAGGAGGCTAAGTTTATTTGGGGTGTATTGGGTATAGTTATATCGTGCATGTACAGATTGAAGAGTGCGGGCGATAGGACGGATCCTTGTGGGACTCCGTTTGGAAAGTTTCTGATGCTAGATGACTGACCGGCAAAAGATACGTGTGCACATCTGCCTGTTAGGAAGTTGGCCAGTCACGTTTTTGTGTTGTTTTGCATGTTTGTGTTGTAGATTTTGTTTGTTAGGTTGTGGCGAGGGATGGCATTGAAGGATTTACTAATGTTGAGTGTGGCTAGTACCGATCTGTGTGGTGGTCTAGCTGAGTTGATGCCGTCAAAAGCTCTTTGTGTAAGGTCTGTGAGAAGAGTGTTTGTGGAGTGCAGTGGCCTGAAGCCATGTTGTGTTGGAGTTAGGGGTAGGTCGGGTGTAGTTAGTTGTAGTAGGCTACAAGCTGTTCCATGACTTTGGAGGGAGTGCAAAGGAGTGTGATGGAGCAGTGTGAGGAGGGTAGCGTGGGGTTTTTGTTGGGTTTGGGGAATGTGATGATGATACCATGCTTCCAGATGTCTGGTATTGTGTTGTGTGAATAACTGTAGTTTGATATGTTAGTGAGTGCTTGTATGCCTTGTGGTCCCAGGTGTCTGAGGTGTATGTTGCTTATGTTGTCTAGGCCACAGGTTGGTAAGTGCTTGAGATTGTTGATGATGTGCTTTGTCTGGTGATTGGTGAAGGGTGTATAGTCAGGGTCTGTGGGGAATTGTCTCTTACGTCGGATGACACGTCGGTCGTCTTTGTGGGGTTTTAGGTGGCTGACATGTGAGAAGTGATTGATGAGAGTGTTGTGTTGTTGTGATTGCAGCATGTGATTGTGTTGTGTTGCTGTTGGAAAGTGTGTTGCTGTTTAGTGTTTTGTAGAGTTTTTTGGGGTTTGTTTTGTGATCAAGTGTTTGTAGGAAGTTATTCCAATTTAGTTTTTGTTGTTCTTGTATTTTGTTGTTAGTCTGGATGTTGAGTGCTTGGATTTGTTGTGTGATGTCTTGTGTGTGGGGTGCTGGGGAGTGTTTCAGTATGTCACGTTGTCTGATGAGGTTTTGAATTTCTGGTGTGAAGTTGGGGTTGTGTCTTTTTCTGTTACCTCTTGGAATGTGTTTCTTGTCAGTGTTTTGGATAGTTTTATTGAGTATGTGTACAGCATTGTTGATGGGTACGCTGTTTAGAGTTGTGAAGTGTTGTTCTGTCTCATTTGTGAATGCTTCCCAGTTAGCTCTTTTATAATTAGTGTAAGTGTGTTTGTGGCTAGCTAGGGTGAGTCTGGTTTTGGTGGTGATAATGATCGGAAGGTGGTCAGAGCCTAAGGTTCTAACTACCCTCCAGGATGTTGTGGGGGCGAGTTCTGGGGAGCAGAAGGTGATGTATGGAGATGATGGGTTATAGAGGGTTTGGTGGGGAATATGGGTATGTTGATGGATGTCGTTAAGGATGATGAGGTTATCTGTTTGGTGTTGTAGTACCAGCCCTCTGTCTGTGTCGGGGTTGTCGACAAACCAGGCCGACGTCTTTGCGTTGAAGTCACCACCCATGATGATGTGTGGGGTGTTTGTGATCTGTTGTAATTGTGGTCTGTATTCATTTGGTACTGTAGGGGATGTTTGGGGAGTGTATGTGTTTATGATGGTTATGTTGGAGTTGTTGCCAGTGCATATTTATCATTTGGGGGGAGGAGGGATTTGGTATGTACACTGGTGACTATGTATGATATTTCTTTGTGTACCAGCGTGATGAGTCCACCGCTGCCGCCGCCGCCGGCCCGGTCTTGTCTAATGGTAGTGAAATCATGAAATGTAGGTGTTTTTTGTGTAGTGCGGAGTTTTGTTTCTTGTAAGATGGCAATGTGTATGTTATGTTGTTTGATGAAGTGTGAGAGTTCGTGTTTCTTTGTGTTAATGCCATCTATGTTTAATTGGAGAATGTTAATGTTATGTGCACGATGTATGTTGGGTGCTGCTGCACGAGGATGGGGTGGGGGTGAGGGTGGGTAGGTTTTTTTTTTTTTTTTTTTTTTCTATGTGGATGAGGGAGGCAAAAGGCATAACTGCCTATAGCGAGTGCCTCCCCCATAGTTGAAAGAGTGACAGGGCCAAAATCAAGGGACGTTCGAGCCAAAATGCCTGGACACAGGGAGTTTGAAGCAATTTAAAGTCATAGGAAGAGGGAAAGACTGATTCTGGGAGAGAGTTCCAGAGCTCAGCTGTTGAGTAGAAGAAAGTTTGAGAGTAACGTTTCACTCTTGGGTTGGAGAGTTGCACAGAGTAGGGGTGGGATTGAGTTGCAAGACGGGTACCACGTGCCCTACGTAAAGGAGGTGGTATGCACTGGGATAGCTCTGAGGAACACTGATTATTATAGTAGCGATAGAATAGCGAGAGAGATGCAACATTGCGGCGGAGAGAGAGAGATTGCAGAGTTGGTGAGTGGACGGGAGTTAATGATACAAAAGGCCTTCCTTTCAACTTTGTCTAGGAGAGCAGTGTGCGAGGAACCTCCCCACACATGTGAACAATACTCAATACAAGGGCGCACTATGCCCCTGTACAGAGCAAGAAGCTGTGCAGGGGAAAAGAACCCCCTAAGGCGGTTGAGCACACCCAGCTTCTGGGAGGCTGCCTTAGCAAGACTGGTAATATGGTCCTTCCAAATAAGAGCAGAAGAAAAAGAGACACCAAGAATATTGAGAGAAGATGAATGGTTGATTTTTGTATTGCTGAAGAATAAGGGATAGTCCGCTGGGAGATCCTGACGGGTAGATAGATGGAGAAATTGGGTTTTGGAAGCATTAAAGTTAACAAGGTTTTCTCTGCCCCAATTGGAAATAGTATTTAGATCAGAATTTAAGGACGGTTGGGATGGGTGAGGTGGTGGTGGGGGTTGGGATTGGGGTGCAGGAGATGAGGGTGAGAATGGATTATGTTGGGGTGTGGTGTGTTGATTTGAGGATGTAGATGGTATGGGAAGGTTAGGGGGGTTGGGGAGGAGAGGTGGACGGGTTTTAGGAAGGGGAGTGGATGGTATGGGACGGTTAGGTGGGTTGGGGAGGAGAGGTGGACGGGTTTTAGTGGAGGGATTTGACTGGGAGAGGGAGGGGCATGAGGAACAGGTCCAGGTGTTCGTGTAGTGTTTCTTGGAGGCAAGTGTTGTGCAGATGAAATGGGTCTAGTTTCCACATGAATTGCAGGAAACTGAACCCTTAGTGTGGCGACTCGAAGTGATGGGTTTTGAGCAAGTTGGACATATGTATGTGTAGGTGGGTCCTGGGTTGCTCTCAATGTCTCCGGCTAGAAGAAGTCTTCGAGAAATGACAGCCGGAGAGTAATTTCTCGGTGTAGGAAAAACTGTGTAAAGTGTGTATGTGGTGTGAGAGGTGCGGAAATTGCCCGGCGGGACCGAAGCCGCTCCAAGGACTCGTGCCCCCAGTGAGGGGGCAGGGGATAGGTGTGACAGTTTGGCTCCCAAAGACTGCTCCCCGCGGTCGGCAGCCGACTGTCCTCCACTTGGTCGTTGATCTTGTCTCCGGCTGTGGAGGGTCGGCAGCCATCCATGGTTGGCAGCTCCCGGAGGTGATCCGACGGCGTAGACGCCGCCACATCAGGACCTTCATACAGGCAGTTCTGCCTTTTGTCTCCCTCATCCATATAAAAAAAAAAAAAAAAATAGTTGTAAGGTCTGTTCTTAGCACCCCTGGCCATAAAGTTGTCAAGGAAAGAGTTTCAGTAATGGTATGTGCCAACAGAGAAGGATCCCACCGTATAAGGGCTGCAGTTGTGGGAAAGGCGAAGCATCCCTGGGCTCTGAAGGACATAATGGCACACTTTCCAGTTGATTACTACAGTAGCAACAAGGCCTGGTTTACCTCTGCAATTACCAGGGAGTGGTTCGCAAGCCTAGCCAGCCAGATTAAGAATTTCCAACACACAGTATACGGATTTCACCCTGATGAAGTGAGAGCCATAATTTTATTTGACAATGCCCCTTGCCACCCCGCCGCAGCAGACCTGATCGCCAACAATGGGAAGATCTGAGCCAATTTCATGCCACCAAACACTACATCAGTTATCCAGCCGATGGACCAGGGCATTATTGAATCCTGCAAACGCCTCTACAAACGCTCTTTCATGAGACAATATCTGGTTGTGGTGGATGAGGGCAATTTCAAGAGCTACAATATCAAGACTTAATTTTCAATTGGGCTGATGCATGGAAGAATATGATAATATCTACACTTCGCAATGATTGGAAGCTGTTACTAGGGGAAAGTGTTGACGCATTGCCTGACTTCGAGGATTTCAATGTTGATGAGGCACGGGCAATGCTTGCTCAGGCTCGACAAGATGATTTGGAGGCCAATGAGGTGGAAGAGCGGCTTAATGAGGACCACAACTTGGTAGGCCATGAAATCCAGTCAGTATAGGGGTGCTAATCCAAGAAGAAGCAGTTGAGGAGGAGGAAGAGGAAACCGAGAAGTTGCTTCCCCTTGGTGTTGGAGTTAAGGCAGCTGAGCAGTTGATTCAGATTGACAATGAGAGAGGTGGGAAATACTCAATGTACTACAGCTTCCTACATCAAATGTGGATGGATCTGAAAATCGAACTACATGAGATTGTGAAACAAGCTAAAATAAGTTCCTTCTTCAAGCCTGCACCTCGCCAAAATAGTGTTGAGCAGCCTCAAGCTGGCCCCAATATCGAGCAACCCCAAACTGGCCCCAGTACCGAGCAGCCCCTGCTGGCCCCAGTACCAGCGCCTTGCCTATGTCTGCTAACATCACAAGTGCTTCAAAGTCAGACGTACCCACCACAACCAATGACAGTACCAGTGCCGGTCCTGGGTATGATTCAGATGTCCCAGGCTCTTCTTTAGTGCCAATGAGTGCCTCTGACTCAGACACCTTGATGGTGGTGGATAATGCTCATCTGTGAGACAGCAGTAACTAGGAGTGGAGTGCGACTTTTAGTGACTAAGTTCGGTTAAAATAGGCTAAGAAAAAAAATAGCTGGTAGTTTGTAAGTGAATGAATAAATAGCACAGTGAATATCTAAGTGCTATACAGTGATCTCTTTTTTTTTTATGAAATCATTATAATTAATTAATTAATTAGTATGTATGAATAAATACCCCTGTATAAAATTATACTCAAGCACAGTAAAAATCAAAGTGCTATACAGTGATCTCTTTTTGTTTTATGAGTACAGTTATCATAAGTGCTGAATAAGTACTGTACAGTACTGTATCTGTTTGTTTTAAAGTCTTGGCACGCCGCTACTACTCGATGCAGTCTTTAATCCACTTGGCACCAGCGCCACAGCATCTGCGTCGGCAATGTATGTAACGCTAAACACACCGCCGCAGCAGCTGCGTCGGCACTGTCGACCTTATTAATAACATGATTAGATTAATATCCAGTATTCGGGAATGGATAATAAGTCATAGGCGTGTGCATAAACCTTAACCGTCTTGATGGTGTAATGGTTAAAGTGTCTAAAAATCTGTGTGTGATAACCCAGGTTCGAATCCCGGTGGATCACATAATTATATGCTTTCATTAATTTCATTGAAGGTGTTTGGTGTTGTGGTGAAATTAATAAAACATAGATCACTCTTGTCCTATGGTAGCTAGAAGGTTCACATTTGTATGGGATATACCTTATGATGTTGCCGAACAGTGGCAGTACTCTGCAACCCGCAAGTCCAGCTACGCGGGTAGGGACGGGCAGGTGAGGCATGCCAGTTTACCCACTTATCTCACCACCTGCGTCGGCATTTTCGACCTTATTTACTATTGTCCTATGGTAGCTAGAGGGTTCAGATTTGTATGATATGTTCTTTAGGATGTTGCCGGATAGTGGCAATACTTGGCAACCCTCAAGTCCAGCCGCGGGTGGGAACGCGCGGGAGGAGGGGAAAGACAGTTTTCACGTTGACCTCGCGAGTGATACATCATGTCTGACCTACCTCGTCGCTACCCACGCAGGGGTGTTAGCCTTGAGGATGCACTGGCTATACTTGAGGAAAGTGATGTGCCTGATAGTGAAACTGGATCGTCAGATGAGGATTCAGGGGAGGAGTATCGGCCAACTATGATGGAGATAGAGGAGATGCAAGAGGAGGAGCCCATTGTTCCCATCTCTCGTCACCTCGCGATGTTGGAACAAAGGGAGGAGAGTAGGTATCGCTCCCCCACTGCTCCCCATGACATAGTTGACTCCCCACCAAGTGGGGAAGAAGCGGAGGAGGCCAAGATGGCCACCCGTCGACATGGTGACCAGGACGCGCACGGGCCTTGCCACTCGTTGGCATTTATAAAACTTGAATCTATGCTCTTATCACACTGTAACTTCACTTATAATGACATTATGTGATACATGTTGCTAACATATGAACTATGAAGGCACACACGATGCTCGGGTGGTGTAAATAACCGTCACTCGAAAACTGGAGACATCGTACATCAGCTATGCTGCCTCGCCCAGCTGTGGTGTGTGGGCGCCGGAGGTTTGAAGAGGCGCCCGGCACCAGCTGATGGCTGAGCCCCCCCCCCCCCCCCACCTCCCCACCCCTTAGGACCCCCAAATGACCGATTTTTGGCCGGGCCTGGAGTCTAAATTTATTATATTTTAGATGGTGCCCTGTGGGTTAAAAAAAACATAATTGATCATACTTTGATATATCTTGATGAATAATTGTTGTATATCAAAATGCATAGTGGAGAAAGAGTTCTGATCCTGAAAATACACTACTCAAGATTCTGATACGTTGTGTGCTAGTGTGCGCGTTGCTGCCTAAACTAATGTGACCTGGCATACAGAAACACCTCTTAGATCTCCATCCCAATCCATAAGCTCGACCAAGGACTCTGGTATGTAGTATTACACGTGCCAGCCAAGTTGGGTCGACCCAGGCAACCTTATATTTAGGGATTGTGAGTGTACAAGTCACAATGTGTCAATGGAAAGATATTATTGGGATGGTATCTGTGCTGTACTTAGTTTCAGAATATTACCACAAAGCCCACCGACACACTATTAAAAATACCCTCATTATTCCAATACATTTGCATTCAATTAATGTTCCCATATTCAAAATATGTAATGGGCCTAATGAGCAAGAAACTCAATAGGAGGAGTGAATGAGAGTTGTCAGAGATTGGGCGACGAGATGGCAAGACAGTGGCGATGCTGCTTTGAGACCCTGAAGCTGGAATGGGCCAGGAGGAGACAACTCGGCAACCTGGTCTGTGAAGGTAAGACTACCAACAAGCCAATTGCAAAACTCGACTGTCAAGTCTCGTGTGTCATCTGGAATAAGATCTCCTGATAATGTGTGCATGCTGTATTTTCAGTACGTAAAAGCTATAAATAATGTAACAAAGTTCGATAACTTACATCAGAAAAACATCTAGCACTCGTTATCATACACAACTACTGTCTTCACTCCCCCCTTGCCCATCCCAAGCCAGCCTCCAGAAGCATATCCATACTCATATCACCCACCGATCCATTCAGTCATTCAAAGACAACTCTCAGCTGCATGCACGGCCCCCTGAAGCCCATCCTTCAGAAATCCTCCTTTCGCTGTGATGTGGGCACCATCCAGCCTCTTCTGAGTTATCAGAAGAGGCTGGATGACTCCATCCAGGACACCTGTCCGGGCTGTAAGACAACATTGCACACTATCGAACACATTATGGAATACTGTAGAACACGCAACCACTTATGCAAACAACACAACACACACTCTTTGAGAACTTAGTGGGAAAACCCGGTCTCGGCGCTGGCCTTCCTTAGGAGGTCGGGACTGTTCGGCCAGGCAGCCTAGGGAAGAACTAATACTATTATTCTCATGCATTCTCATAATCCTGTATGTTTCCAATAGTTTATGTTCATTACCTACATGTTAATATTAATATCAATGAGTTATAATATAGATTGTGGAGTAGTGGAGAGTGTACACCATGCACATATTATTACCCCATCGACTGTGGGAGACGTTCTGGACCGCCATGGCAATTTACAGCAATTTACAGGCTTTTAAAGCCTCTTAACCCGGGAACTGCGGGAAGACTCTTAAGAGTTCCCCCGGCGGAATGCGGGAAGACTCTTAACCCGGGAACTGCGGGGAGACTCTTAAGAGTTCCCCCGGCGGACTGCGGGGAGACTCTTAACCCGGCAAGCGCGATAGGCCTCACGGAAGGCTTCCTATAGGGAACGCGATAGGCCTCACGGAAGCAGGACCATAAAAAAAGCCTTCCATAAAAAAAAAGGGCCTATCAAAACAAAGGAATTTGTCTCTAGGTGAGATAATTCCCCTCCAGTACTCATCCATGTAAATCTCACCCACCCCCCTCCCCTCCTTCCCCACCTTATTCCCCCCTCCCTCCCCTCCTCAATTATCACCTATTTTTCCTCTTATTATCATCATTTATCGGTTATTTTTCTCTCCCGCGATAATGTAGCACAAGTGGGTTGCATAAAAGATCGTTATGCAACACCCAGACACCGGCACACACCGCCCCTCCTCAGTTGACTCCCAGACAGCGAGAGGGGAAGGCTGCCTGTCTCTCTCTCTCGCCTGAGATTATGACCGGGTGGCCAATATCTTCGTTTTTCACCACCCAAATGCTTTTCCCACTTATTTTAGCACTCTTGAAGGTTCATATATACATCATATATGTAAAATAAAAGCATACCGAAAACAAATAATGGTTTATATTGTAAATATAACGAATTCTGTCAGAATCCAGGGCTAGAAATGCACAAATAACTACCCTAGCACCTACTGTCATATCGCGCTTGTCAGGTTAAGAGTGAGTGAAAAAAAAAATCAACTTTTGACATCGAAAAAAACATATTTTGTTTATTTTTATTTTTTTATTTTTTTTGGCCCCTGGGCCATGCAAAATCTCAGTCCTCTACCTCCCCTCTTTCCCCACTTTCCTCCTCTCCTTCAGTTATCACCTATTTTCCCTGTTATTCCCATATTCTGAGGTATATTTTCGTGCTAACATTAGCGAGTTGCAAGCAGGGTGTTGTCATCACTGATGGCAAGCGAGTGCAAGAGAGAGAGAGAGAGTATCGATCGACTGTGTCTCAGTGGCCTTGGGGGAAATTGGCGGGAAAGCAGCTTGCCTCACCCATACATTATACAACTCTTGGGCTATATCTCCGATTTTGACCATCCAAACGCTGTTTTCACTCGTTTTATTGTTGTTTCAGGTTAATACCTTTATAATTAACCCAAAATAGGTGCATATGGATAAGTATTAATGCTATTAATGTTACAATGAATATTTTAGTGACGGAAACACCTCAAATACGTCAGCACAGGGGGACGTTTCCAATTACCCCCATGCGCACTTCAGAGGTTTAAGAGTCAGAGAGAAAAAAATCAACTTTAACACCTTACGAGCGGCCTATGCGGTTTATTTATGTGTACCGCCCAGCGGGGTGTTTTTAGCCAAAATAGGGCTGTTTACGTGATCATTTTCATGCCTAAATAAGACCCAGAACGTAAAACAAGTACCTATCCCTGAAAGGGCATAAACAGAGCTTTCGAATGACACCATAACGATCCTTGTATGATGGATAGTTTTCTTGCAATAACCGTGCAACGCGAGTGCAAAAAGCAGGTAATTCGGTACTTTCGGTACATAATTAAGTATGTAGCGAGTGAGAGAGGGAGGAGGGAGCTGAGATTTGTGTCAGTAGGTTCGCCGCGGTGGTCTGGAGCAGTCATACGCTCGCTAGTCTCCTGCCACCACTTGTCTCTCTCTCTCAGCCACATTACGTGCTGAAATTGCCACTCGAGTTATGTCGAGCGCCGCCACATAGTCCAGCTTTATTTAACTCGACTTATGTTGCTCGCCGCTAAATAAGGGTTAAACATCGATTTTTTCTTTTTTCTTTTTTTGCCCCTGGGCCATGCAAAATATCACTCCTCTACCTCCCCTCCTTCCCCACTTTCCTCCCCTCCTTCAGTTATCACCTATTTTCCCTGTTATTCCCTTATTCTGAGGTATATTTTCGTGCTAACATTAGCGAGTTGCAAGCAGGGCATTGTCATCTCTGTTAGCAAGCGAGTGCAAGAGAGAGAGAGAGAGAGTATCGATCGACTGTATCTCAGTGGCCTTGGGGGAAATTGGCGGGAAAGCAGGTTGCCTCACCCATACATTATATAACTCGCGGCCTGTATCTCCGATTTTGACCATCCAAACGCTGTTTTCACTCGTTTTATTGTTGTTTCAGGTTAATACCTTTATAATCAACCCATAATAGGCGCGTATGGATAAGTATTAATGCTATTTATGGTAAAATGAATATTTTAGTGATGGAAACAGCTCAAATACGTCAGCACAGGGGGACGTTTCTAATTACCCCCATGCGCACTTCTTAGGTTAAGGCCTGTAGAATCGAGTGCAAGTGAGCGGGAGCGCGGCAGGCCACCCGTCTTCCCTATAGCCAGCCGGCCGGTGCACTGAGGAGTATGAGCCATACTCTCGCTAGATATACAGCGCTGCCAAAGGAAAATGTAGCGTGACATTAGCGATAATTGCTCAGTATTAGCGAAGCTCATTTTGGTGTCATTTTGAAGCTATTTTCTACTAGTTTTTGGCTAAATAAATTTAATTTCATTCAGATACTTGCTTAATCAATCAGGAGTGCCTGAATGAGCCCTAATATGGCGGAAATATGCGGAAATATGACCGCAGCATAAGTGTTAATACAATCGACTCAATTGAGAATGTAAGAACTGCATAAGATTTAAATGCCAGGGGGGATCTGAATCAGTTTTTGGTATTTCAGTATTGATCGAATGATGGTGGCTGTGCTGCAAACCGGATAGCCTACTAATACTACGTGAGGCACAATTATAAAGCTGATTTCCATATGTATAATACTGTAATAATACTTTACACAATGAATGTAATATATATATATATATATATATATATATATATATATATATATATATATATATATATATATATATATATATATACAGTATATATAGTTTAAGTGGGTGCATCTAAATTAGGCATTATATCAGGAACTGCACACTTTTTGAAAATTCTGTATAAGTGACATCCAATATCTTATCAAAGAATAGATTGTTGTGGACGGGGGGAGTCCAAGTGATCCCTTTGTTATTCATATTATACATGTACGACTATATTGACAATTGTTGTGGAGTCCAAGTGATCCCTTTGTTATTCATATTATACATGTACGACTATATTGACAATTGTTGTGGAGTCCAAGTGATCCCTTTGTTATTCATATTATACATGTACGACTATATTGACAATTCATAATGTCTCCATCTTTCACTACTGTAGAATATATACAAATGTAATTAATATTAGTTGGATTACAAATACATTTGTATCAAGAGTAGAACATTTGTAGGCTAGCAAGTATTACAATGTTGTAGCTTCTCTAATATTTTGGTACTGTTTTCAATGAGTAATACTTGTTAATAACTATGATAATGTACCAGTACATCTAATGCTAAAGCTTAACAGCATTACTAAACTGAAAATATTTGTAACATTACCTGATGTAAGAGAAGGCGAACTCCCGGATTGCGTAGACAAAAAATGCTATGCCAAAAAGTGTGAAGCTTCCCAACTTGTCGATGATCTTGTCAGCCAAGTAGATTATGGGGACGCACGTCACGTAGGACATCGTCATGGTTAGCCCTGTAATTCAGCACAGCTACAATTATCTTGTCTGTTTCTTTCACTATATATTTATCAATATAAAGGTAGATTAAAGCTTGTTCTGAAACAACACTTAGATGCTGGCATTGATCCAGTCAGCGTGCAAGCCATTGAGCCTAATAGGGATTATAGTCTATTACTACTAAATGTGTGTGTGCATTATAGAGTAAATGGATTGTAAAGACCCTGGTACATATTTAATATTTTTGAGAAATGATCAATCAAGGGTTCGAACCCAACATATGTGTGATAATTGTCGTGTGTATTAATTAGCCTCATTCCAACAACCCATCAAATACAAAAGAAGAAGAGAAAGCTGATTTTGGCTCTCTAAATATTTCGCATTTATAACTCCACAAGCATGTAAATGTCCATGAATTATTACATTTCATAGTACGAATCTATTATTGCAATTATTTCAAGTATATAAATGATATCCATAACATGAGCTAAGCTTTCGTCGATACAGAGCTCTTCACAATCGAATTTTGATGTAATTAAGGGATTACTATACTATAAAGTTATAATATTATGTAGAAGTACAAAAATATCCATAGATGGTTAAATGATCCCATTAACAATGACAAACATTCAATTAATGCTACTCTGTTTGGAAATAATAACATATTGCAGCTCATACCTATTGTCGGCGATCTCGCCTTTATATGTAAACAAAGTGTAGAGGTTTCGTATCTTTGTAGTAACCCAAAAATGGCGACCGTCCTCAATAGATCCAGAGCATAAAAAATCCCTTAGAAAACACCCCAGTGGCACTCAAAACAAAGCAATTTGTGATTAGGTGAGATCATTCCCCTCCATTACTTGCTACTACTCCTACATATGTGTCCCCCCCCCTTCCCCTCCTTCCCAACTCCTCAATTATCAGCTATTTTCTCTCTTATTCTCCCTTTTATCGGGTAATTTTCGGCGCGAATTTCCCTTCCCCGGTCTCTTTAGCACGGGCGAGGCAGCTAAAGATCCTTGCAACAGAGAGACAGTGCTTCCATTTTAGGGTAAAATACCCTAAACTAGGGTAATTGGACCCTTCCTAGGGTAGTGTTTAGGGTAATGCATAAACTAGGGTAATTTTAGGGTAATCTGCTGTCCTATGGATAGGTGTGCCTGGGATGGTGCCAATCTGGTGGCAGGCTGGTTCTCATTCAACCGTGTCCGATTCATGTACATATCATCCCCGTGACTTGTATCGTCCCTTCAATCCCCCCCCCCCCCCCCCCCCTCCTATCCCCTTCCTCCCCAGTCTCCACTCACGTCTACTAACGTACACGTCTTGGACCTGTACTCTTCGGACGGTCAGATCACAGTTCACACACAGAGTCAGACACTTGCAGTCAGTCTCATGCATGGAATTTATTACATGAAACGGCTTAATTTCCTCTTACAACCTAGGTTTTGATGACAATATGCTAAAAGCAATGAATAATGTTAAGAGTGATGCCACATGTTCTGAGGCTGCAAATATGGAAGTCCTCTGGAGGTGTTACAACATTGCATTTTTATTGTTTCAATCAGCAATCTTAATTTCTTATTCATGTCATTATTGAAAAAGCATTACGATTTTTATAAGTAAAACAAGGAGCTTGATGGATATTTAGAAAACATTTGCATCTTTCAAACAAGTGCTATGTGAATGTAAATGTAAAACTGTATTGGGTATCAATTTTTACTGTATATCTACATTATATTTTTTGTTTTTCATAAGAAAAACAACCCTTTATTTTTTAGTTCATGCAATGTAATTGCTTTTACATTTTACTTGTCTTGTTCATAGGACTGCATTTCATATGTGAGCCCATTACAGTAGGTATATGAAATAGAAAAGCATAGGATAATAAATGTTTAGAGTATGTTGCTACAACTGCATATTTCTAAATAATATATATACCCATTAATTTACGATGCATTTGTTTTTTTCCTGTGTGTGTGGGGGGGTGGGGGGCAATATATATACTTATGTATGATAGAGTGCATTAATCAACAATTAATGGGCAACTTCGACAATCTAGGGTAAAACACTCGAATCTAGGGTAAAATCAACAAAAATCTAGGGTAAGATTTCATCAATTCATGGAAGCACTAGACTTCGAGTACAAGGCCTCAGTGTTGGTCTTTAGCTCAGAGAGGGAGGATATACGTCCCCCCAGCTCTCGCCTCATGATTCGACCTTGCGGCAATAATGTCTTTTTCACCCCCCAAATGCTATTCTCACTTCTTTCATTGCTCTTAAATGTTTATATGTTCATAATAAAAGCAAAATAGGCGAATAATGGATAAGTAATAATTATATATGGTACTATGACGAATTTCGTCAGAATAGAACCAAATACTTTGCTTGGCGGGAGGGTTAATTTGAACTACCATAGCTTCGCGGTTTATGAGTTAATATGTATGTATGTAAACTATGTATGCATTTATATACCCAGGCACATACCCCATAGCTGGGAGTGTCTGACTCGAGACAGAGCTTGAACAGAAACAATTAAAACAAAAAATAAATAAAAAAAAGAGACCAAGGATCACTAGGGGCCTCCAGCAACCCCCAGGTTCCAGACCTCCTTAAGAGGTTCCAGTCTCAGCAGGCAGACACGTAGTGGAATGACACCACAATGCCTGCCCACATTAGTTCCAGGCATGGTGCTTCATATATCATACCATCACCCCGGGCCAGACGCCTGATGGACTATTATCTAGTTCAACTGGCGCCCGACCCCTACGATAGCATTGTCACTCATCTATTCACAAGCATTCTCCATTCAATACTTCTCTTGCCTGTTCTTCATTTCTCTATCTTCCAACGCTATTATTACACCATCTCTCCGTCTCCTCCGAGGTCTTCCTCTCAATGCATTTCCCCTTGTTTGTGACACATACAGTATATTCTCTTTGTAAGCCTTTCATCTCCCATTCGTTCAACACGTCCATACCAGCATCGCACCCTTCTTTCCACTCTGGCCAATATGGGTTCCTGTTGTCCCACTCTCCAACGTACCTCTTCATTATTCAATCTGTCTCTATGCTTTACTTCACACATACTCCTCAAGCAGCTCATCTCCATCACATCCAACCTTCTTTTCTTTTGTATTCAGACCCCTTGTCTCAGCCCCATACATCACTGTTGGTACAACTATCCCTTGATACATTGGACTTTTAGCTTTCATTCCAAGATTTCTCACCTTCCAATTACTTCCCATTGCTTTGAGAACTTTCCTTCCCTCACACACTCTCTGTCTTACCTCCAACCCTGCTTATCACTCCTCCTCCTAGAGGCACTCCAGCAGTACGTCTTTGATTTCCCATGGGATGATTTTTGCTTAAATAGCCGGGGACCCTCGGAGAGTGCTCAACGCATTACCAAGGTAATTCTCTTGGGCATGAGGGCATACATTCCATTTTCTTTCTCTCAGACTAATGCAAACAAATCTTGGTTTACTTACGATTGTTCTACTGCTGTCCGAAATAAGGAGGAAACATTCAAATAGTACCGACGCCTTCAAACTCAAGAATCTCATTCTTCCTATGTTTCTGCCCGGAATCAAGCCAAATCTGTTCTTCGACTCGCCAAGCACTCTTTCATCAATGATAAATGCACTGAACTATCCAACTCTAGCTCATCCCAAGCTTTGTGGCATCTAGCCAAAACCCTCTCCAACAGGTTTTCTTCCTCATCTTTCCCTCCCATTTTCCACTCTGATGGCACAACCATCACTTCTTCCTCTGACAAAGCTAAACTCTTCGCTCAAACTTTCGCTAGAAACTCCACCTTGGATCATTCCGGTGCTATTCCTCCCTCTCCACCCCCCTCTCTCCTACTTATGCCTAATATCCTAATCTCTTCTAAAAATTTACTTTTTACCCTCTCTGGGCTTAATACTAAGAAGGCGAACGGTCCGGATGGTGTTTCTCCTGTTGTGCTCAAGACCTGTGCTTCCGTGCTGACTCACTGCCAAGGCAAACTCTTCCGTCTCTGTCTCTCCTCTAACGTCTTCCCCTCTTGCGGGAAGTATGCTCTCATTCAACCTGTCTCAAAGAAGGGTGACGACTCTCAACCCTCCAACTATCATCCAATTGCTCTCATCTGAATTATCACTTGTATCTCTAAAGTTTTTGAAACAATTCTTACTTCCAAATTTCTTAAGCATTTCTCTTCTCATAATCAACTCTCAGATCACCAGTAGGTGATCTTCTTTCATATCTTACTAACTCTTGGTCATCCTCCTTTCAGCCTTCGATAGAGCCTGGCACAAATCTCTAATTTCTAAACTACCCTCTTTCGGTTTCTATCCCTCCATCTGTGCTTTTTTCTCTAATTTCCTTTCCGGACGTTCCATAGCTGCGGTTGTGGACGGCCATCGTTCACTTCCTCATCCTATCAAATCCGGTGTTCCTCAGGGTTCTGTCCTATCTTCAATTCTCTTTCTAATGGATAAAAAACACCATCTGAGGAAGAGCCCTTTATTGACAACGTTTCGCAGATAGCTTCATCAGGTGACCTGACCTGATGAAGCTGATAATCTTTCTGAGAAACGTTGTCAATAAAGTGCTCTTCCTCAGATGGTGTTTTTTATTCATTCTGTCTACTTTTCAAGTACTGCTCAACTCTCTTTCTAATTTCCATAAATGATCTTCTCAACTGTACCTCCGGTTCTATCAATTCATATGCAGACAACTCTACCTTACACTATTCAATTAGTTTTCCAGAACAGCCCAGCAAGCAATTCCTCAAAAACAAACATAAGGAAACCGTACAACACATATCTTCTGATCTAACTACCATTTCCATTTGGGGCAGAGAAAACATTGTTGCCTTTAATGATTCCTAAACCCAATTTCTCCATCTATCTACTTGTCGTGAACTCCCAGAGGACTATCCTTTATACTTCAACAATACATATATCAACCCTTCATCTTCTCTCAGTATTCTCGGTGTCTCTATTTCTTCTAGTCTCTCTTGGAAGAACCATATCACCACTCTTGCTAAGGCGGCCTCCTAGAAGCTGGGTGTGCCTCAAGGGGTTCTTTACCCCTGCACAGCTTCCTGCTCTGTATTGAGTATTTAGTATTTTCACATGTTTGGGGTAGATCCTCTCACACAGTACTTCTAGAAAAAGTAGAAAGGAAAGCCTCTCATATCATTAACTCCTGTCCACTCACCGACTCTCTGCAATCTGTCTCTCTTCGCCACAATATTGCATCTCTCTCGCTATTCTATCGCTGCTACAATAATCAGTGTTCCTCAGAGCTCTCTCAGTGTATACCCATTCCTCTACGTAGGGTACGTACTACCTGTCATGCAACACAATCCCACCCATACTTTGTACAACTCTCCAGCTTAAACGTAAAACGATACTTCCAATCTTTCTTCTATTCAACAGCTGAGCTCTGGAACTCTCTCCCTGAATCTATCTTTCCCTCATCCTATGACTTAAATTGCTTCAAACTCCGTGTGTCCAGACATATTTGCTCGAAAATTCCTTGATTTTGGCCTTGTCACTCTTTCAACTCAGGGAGAGGCACTCGTCACAGGCAGTTTTGCCTTTTGTCTCAGTCATTCACATAGAAAAAAAATATATATATATATTGGGTTATGTGGCTCGGATTGTGGGTGTTATTGCTAATTAAAGAGCCTGAAAGAGAAATAAACAAATATTAAAATAAAGTGCTGCCAAATTTATGTTACTTACCTAATAAGTAGTTGGAGGCATTAAGTGTCTTGAGGTAGACAAAAAGAAAGGTCTCGAAGAACCCCCAATTACTGCCCAGAATAAACACGAGGAACAAAAAGCCATTCACACCTTTCTTGTTCAGTAATTGCTTCAGAT
The DNA here is from genome assembly GCA_032716605.1 of Paralithodes platypus. Taxonomy (NCBI): domain Eukaryota; kingdom Metazoa; phylum Arthropoda; class Malacostraca; order Decapoda; family Lithodidae; genus Paralithodes; species Paralithodes platypus. The sequence continues at coordinate 31,637,380 of CM064564.1, read as the reverse complement.
CTTTTAACAATGTGGTCGTGGTTGGCTCCACCTGCAAAACAATCAATATATGCTTTGTAATTGAGTTATATCTGTTATCCACCTACCAATTATACCAAGTATTACTTTCTCGGTAACCTGTCGGCCGCTCTCCATGCTGCAGTACTCCAACAACAGCATCGCTGCCATATCCCCCAGCCTTAAGACCCTTTCCTAGGACCGCGCCCAGGTCTTTCTCGGTTTAATAAATGCCACGTACCCATCTCTCCACATCTACGCTATTAACATAAAACACTACCAAGTGTCACCCATCCTTCCACATCTACACTATTAACATAAAACACTACCAAGTGCCACCCATCCTTCCACATCTACACTATTAACCCGTTGAGCCCCGGCTAGTTATAATATTTTGTTCACCCCAGTCCCAAGCCATTTTCACTTATTTTGTTTGTTTGCTAAAATGGAAGACAAGGATGAGAAATGAAAAAAAAAAAAAAAATCACCTCTGACATTTTTTTTGGGGGGGGGGGCCTCCAAAAAATTTGTTGAGCCAAAATGGAAGAGAATGGTGAGAAATGAACACAAAAATAAAAAAAAACTCATTTCGGTCATTTGGGGGGCGGGGGGGGGGGGGTTTCAATAGTTCGTCTCCCCCGCATGACCACCCGCCCGGGAGCACTAAGGTAAAAACTGAGTATGGCATTGTACGGCATACATCCTAAGGAGTATCTCACATAAATCTCAAGCCTCTAGCTCCCATACGACCGGAGTAATGAAGGTTCAAAGTGGCGGTGAACTAGGGGTGTAAACTATCCCCACTAAGCCCACCACCACCAGCCGCGCGGCTGTCTCGGCCCGCTCACACCTACTGGCCCGGCTCCCACACACACTACGGTACCTCCCCCTCCTATTCTCCCGCCATTTCCTACCTTACGAGCCACGTAAGTGTTTTTTATATGTCGGACGCACGTGATGCGTCGCTGGGAGTTGGTGATCAAAGACTGCCGACGCAACACGTGCGACGCTGGGTCTCAACGGGTTAACATAAAACACTACCAAGTGCCACCCATCCTTCCACATCTACACTATTAACATAAAACACTACCAAGTGCCACCCATCCTCCTAATCTACACTATTAACATAAAACACTACCAAGTGCCACCCATCCTTCCACATCTACACATTTAACATAAAACACTACCAAGTGCCACCCATCCTTCCACATCTACACTATTAACATAAAACACTACCAAGTGCCACCCATCCTTCCACATCTACACTATTAACATAAAACACTACCAAGTGCCACCCATTTCCACATCTACACTATTACATAAAAACCCAAGTGCCACCCATCCTTCCACATCTACACTATTAACATAAAACACTACCAAGTGCCACCCATCCTTCCACATCTACACTATTAACATAAAACACTACCAAGTGCCACCCATCCTTCCACATCTACACTATTAACATAAAACCCGACCAAGTGCCACCCATCCTTCCACATCTACACTATTAACATAAAACACTACCAAGTGCCACCCATCCTTCCACATCTACACTATTAACTTAAAACACTACCAAGTGCCACCCATCCTTCCACATCTACACTATTAACATAAAACACTACCAAGTGCCACCCATCCTTCCACATCTACACTATTAACATAAAACACTACCAAGTGCCACCCATCCTTCCACATCTACACTATTAGCATGAGTCACAACCAAGTGCCACCCATCCTTCCACATCTACACTATTAACATAAAACACCACCAAGTGCCACCCATCCTTCCACATCTACACTATTAACATAAAAGAAAACCAAGTGCCACCCATCCTTCCACATCTACACTATTAACATAAAACACTACCAAGTGCCACCCATCCTTCCACATCTACACTATTAACATAAAACACTACCAAGTGCCACTCATCCTTCCACATCTACACTATTAACATGAAACACTACCAAGTGCCACCCACCCTTCCACATCTACACTATTAACACAAAACACTACCAAGTGCCACCCATCCTTCCACATCTACACTATTAACATAAAACACTACCAAGTGCCACCCATCCTTCCACATCTACACTATTAACATAAAACACTACCAAGTGCCACCCATCCTTCCACATCTACACTATTAACATAAAACACTACCAAGTGCCACCCATCCTTCCATATCTACACTATTAACATAAAACACTACCAAGTGCCACCCATCCTTCCACATCTACACTATTAACATAAAACACTACCAAGTGCCTACCATCCTTACACATCTACACTATTAACATAAAACACTACCAAGTGCCACCCATCCTTCCACATCTACACTATTAACATAAAACACTACCAAGTGCCACCCATCTTCCACATACACTATTAACATAAACACTACCAAGTGCCACCCATCCTTCCACATCTACACTATTAACATAAAACACTACCAAGTGCCACCCATCCTTCCACATCTACACTATTAACATAAAACACTACCAAGTGCCACCCATCCTTCCACATCTACACTATTAACGTAAAACACCACCAAGTGCCACCCATCCTTCCACATCTACACTATTAACATAAAACACTACCAAGTGCCACCCATCCTTCCACATCTACACTATTAACATAAAACACTAACAAGTGCCACCCATCCTTCCACATCTACACTATTAACATAAAACACTACCAAGTGCCACCCATCCTTCCACATCTACACTATTAACATAAAACACTACCCAGTGCCACCCATCCTTCCACATCTACACTATTAAAATAAAACACTACCCAGTGCCACCCATCCTTCCACATCTACACTATTAACATAAAACACTACCAAGTGCCACCCATCCTTCCACATCTACACTATTAACATAAAACACTACCAAGTGCCACCCATCCTTCCACATCCACACTATTAATAAAACTACCAAGTGCCACCCATCCTTCCACATCTACACTATTAACATAAAACACTACCAAGTGCCACCCATCCTTCCACATCTACACTATTAACATAAAACACTACCAAGTGCCACCCATCCTTCCACATCTACACTATTAACATAAAACACTACCAAGTGCCACCCATCCTTCCACATCTACACTATTAACATAAAACACTACCAAGTACCACCCATCCTTTCACATCTACACTATTAACATAAAACACCACCAAGTACCACCCATCCTTCCACATCTACATGTGACGCTTCTGCATAGTAGCCACGTGCGGGCATGCGCGCGCGTCGGCTGCCCAGCCGTTTAGAAACCGGCTGGCGGCAGCCGGCCGGCAGGCTTTTCCTTAGTATATATCCTACGACAATGTAACTAATGTCTGGGATATTCTTATGTTGTTTCACAGCTTGTAGCTGCCCTTATTCTTAACCAACGCATCTTAGTATATTTTATTCTCGATAGTTGATTGTTTCATTATAATATATAAGATGTAAGTCTAGTGAGAGTGGGAGAGAGAGACCGGCTGGGGGACGTTGCTTCGCACGGAGAGTCCAGCTTGGGACGAGCCTGAAGCGTTGCCATATGCATTTGATTGCAACGTTAGGCTTAGTTTCGACTCACGCACGGGGTAGACGATTTTGACCCGGCAACTGTGTTGAGTGTTGCCAAGCCTGGGATGTATTCTTCAGGCCTAGGGCGGGGTGCAGACAGATTCAAGACACAGAGCTCACCTCACTGTCGTACCCTTCGGACCCCCTTGATATCTATCCCTCTCAACCCCACTTAGAAACTTTCTCTCTTACTTTGTATACCTTCCTTCCACTACTTCACCAATCTATTTAATTATCCCATCCCCTTGATAGACCTTATATCTATTATTGTATTAACGACGAGCTCTCAGATAACTAGATAGGATTTTGGGCCTTATGCAGAGACGTAATTGTTAATGAGACCTAGGAAGCTTTTTTGTTGTCTCATATTTGGTGGTTTCATGCTTGCTAGTGTGTTCTTGTGTCAGGTTAGCAGGGGCTAGACCGGAGGGGAGGCTTTTTGCGATCCTTTAAGTAAAGTCTGCTGGTGCGAGTCCTGTGGACCCGCACGACTTTACTAGGATACCCGTGGGAGTCTGGGGGCATTTTCTTGTCTGTGTCCCTGTGTCTAGTGTTGTGTTGTGTGAGGGCCCTTGCCTACTCCACTCAGCACTGCGCTAGCACGTCTTGCTTTTGTTTTAGGGTCGCCAGGAGAGAGTCATATACTTGCGATCTGAGTCTCTCAAGAGAGCACCCTTTCAATTAGAGTAATTTGGCGCACAGACTTGGGAACGTCCCTAGGCTAGAGCAGGTGGCTCAGCCCGGGTATCCGAAGCCTATATCCTTCCGGCTGGACCTCTGCCACCTGGCAGATTAACAGCTAGGGGTTTATCATCTCTGTATGCTTGTTATTGTGCCACAGTTTACCGTTTTTGTGTGGCTTAAGAGACTCTGTCCGAGCAGGCTTGCCTGACTAAGAGTGAGAAGCACACCTGTATGTGGTTATGTTGCGAGTTGCTACCTTTATTTAATTATACTTTTTTTTTTTTTTTTTTTTTTTTTTTTTAAAGAGACAATGAACGGAGGAAGGAAAACACAGATAAAACAAAAAGGTCCATGTGCCTAAAGGCATCCTCCATTCATAAAATGTTTGTAACAACTGGATTTAAACATTTGTAGATTGTAAGTTTGTGGAAAGCAATTCGAGGGAAGTGAATTCCAAAGAGTAGTAGCTCTGGGGATAAATTAATTCTGATAAGCAGAAGTTCTGCATTGTGGAGGAGAAAGTGTAAATTCATGGGCGCTCTCAGCTGCCCTAGTTCTACGGGGAAAGATGTGGAGAGGCGGCACAATTGAAGTAAGTTCCTTGGAACAATTGCTGTGAAAATATCTGTAGAATAATGCAAGGGATGCAACTTTTCTTCGTATGGATAATGTAGGAAGGTCCTGTGTGATTGCAGGGTTATTGATTAATCTAATAGCTTTATTTTGAATTTTGTCCAACTGCCTCAATGCAACCACTCCACTTCCACCCCACAGAGGTGAACAGTAATCCATCTGAGAACGCACATGACTTTTATATATTACGGCCAACTGCTCGTCAGTGAAGAATTCTCGAACTCTGTACAGGAGTCCCAGTTTTTTAGAGGCATTCTTAGCAATGCTTCTAACATAATGTGTCCAGCTCAAGTTAGTAGTTAATGTTACACCGAGAATGTCAATACTAGGGGAAGTGGGAATATTTACATCATTAAAAAATATATGGGAGTCAGTGAGATTCTGTCGGTTAGAAAATTGAATGTACTTGGTTTTCTGTGCATTAAAGGAAACTAGATTCTTTTGTCCCCATCCATTAATTCTAGAAAGGTCCTGGTTCAGAGAAATTGCAGTGTTTATTTTTGAATTTATAAGATCGGGTTGGGTGAAAGAATTGGTAAATGTGAAGGAACTGTGGAGTGTTGAGTCATCTGCGTAGGAATGTATTGGATTATGAGTGGCAGATATGAGATCATTGATGTGAATGAGGAACAGAATTGGGGCCAAAACTGATCCCTGGGGAACACCAGCATTTATTGAGTGAAATTGAGAATAAAGGCCATCTACCATTACACATATTTTTCTGTTATGAAGATAAGAAGAAATTAGTGGAACTAATGATGCAAGGCCGTAGTGTGACATCTTCGACAATAAGGATTGATGCCAGACTCTATCAAATGCCTTTGATATATCCAGTGCTATTGTATGTGTTTCACCATGTTGGTCTATAGCTTGGTTGATTTGATGCGTAAGAAGGCAAAGCATGTCTGCAGTTGATCGACATCGTCTAAAACCATATTGCCTATCACTGATTAATTTATTATTCTCAAGATGCTTAATTATGTGATTATTTAATAATTTCAAAGACTTTACCAAGAGTGGAAGTTATAGCTATTGGTCTGTAGTTTGATGGATCTGAAGAGGCACCTTTTTTAGGAACTGGATGGATGTTTGCTTCTTTCCAGGGTACTGGGAAGCATGAGGTATGAGTACACAGACGGACATTTTTTGCCAATACAGGAGCGAGCACCAAGGAGCAATTCTTATGTATTGGAGGAATTTCATCTGGACCAGGAGCCTTATCTACCGAGAGATTCTGCAAAATAGTTTTGACATGTCTGGTGTGGATCTTAAGTGAGGGAATTTCAGGCGAATTAAAATTAAGTACAGGGACATCTTGATTTATTTCATCTAAGGTTGAGTTGGTGGAGAAAATATCCGCAAGAAGGTTAGCTTTACCTCGTGGGTCACTTACAAGATTGCCAGTCGGAGATTTTAATGGTGGAATGGATGAAGCAGTAGTGAAGTTGGATTTAAATGAGTTAAGAGTAGACCAAAATATTTTGTTATCATTTGGATTATTTAGAAGTTTATTTGCCTGCTTGTGGAGAAAGTTTGATTTAGTTAGGTTTAATACAGTTTTGGCATGATTTCTGATGTTTCTAAAGTAATTAAAGGCTTCATGTGTTTTTGATCTTGTGTATGCATTGTAGGCTATTGCTTTTTGTTCAGTTACTCTAGCACAATTATGGTCAAACCATTTAGGTGAATTAGATCTTTTACTGTACTTTTGATGAGGAATAAAAGTTTCCATTCCAATTTTTACAATATCTTGTATGTGGCTCAAGGTGGAGTGTGCATCATTAGAAAAGAAAGAGGTCCAGGGAATATCAATAAAGAAACCTTGAAGACCCTCCCAGTCTGCCCTATCGTAATGCCATTTAGTCACCAAAACAGGTTCAGAGTGGGAAGGTGTGGTAGGTGATAGACAGGTGGCCTGTATCAGACAGTGATCAGAAGATCCAAGCGGGGACCTCACTGTAACATCATAATTTTCTGAATTGGTTGTTAAAAATAAGTCCAGTAGGTGGGAATTATGATTAGGATTATCTGGTACACGGGTGGGTTGGTTGACTAGTTGAGTGAGATTAAATGAGTCTGCAAATAGCTCACATTCAAGACCAGCATCATCAGTCCTGGCTGAATGAGTGAGTCATTCAACATTATGGACATTAAAATCACCCAACACAGTGATTTCAGAAGAAGCATTTAAGTTGAGGACACTGAGTTGTGAGGACAGAGAATCAAAAATACTTTGCTCTGGAGGAGTATTTGGGGAACGGTAGATGCAATATATGTATTTAAATTTACCAGCAGAAATTAATTTGTATATAGAATAATCAAAATAGGGACAATTGAAACTAGTAACCTCCTCCAGGGCAATTTCAGATTTTGCGAAGCAACATACACCTCCTTTAGGTCTGAAATTTTGGAGCAGTTGATAACCTGGAAAATTAAATCTAGACGTGTCAGATGTGGATGTTACTTGAGTCTCTGTCAAAAAAAGGAGAGTAGGGGATTCTGCTTGAAGAAATTGGTGTACAGAATTGATGTTAGAGTGAAGTCCCCTTATATTGCTAAAGAAAAAGCTGCACCGACGAGCAGCTTTGGGACGTTGCAATGCTCTTGACACAGTCGCATGATGATGACCGGGAGGGCCCTGTGTCAATGACCCAACCCTGCCGGGGGTGGATATCCGAGGGACCACCAGGTTTGCTCTTAACAATTGTACTGCCATATTTATTGGGTTAGGTGTATGGTGTTACATGTATGATATGTAGTGGGAAGAGTAGTGTTTTATGGATAGAGGATAGCAATGTAGGGCAATGTCGGTAAGTTGGATGTGTATGTTATATAAAGAGGGTTTTCCTGATACCCCTGATGTGTGAGGCAGAAAGATATGTATCCAGCTACCAAGGCCTGGGAGAGAAAATGGAATTCAGGCTATTCCCTGAGTCTCCCAAAACCTTGGCGGTAGTACTTCCCTGGGCGGGGCTGCCTACCCCTACTACCTACAAATTATACACTGTATGGCCTATCACTAGTATTTATTCCTGCTTATGAGTTAAGAGTTCTCTAAATCCGTAACATACTTTCTTTGCTAAGCATCAGATCCTACAGTAGCCGCATGCAGTTTAGAAACCCGCATCTTGTCTACCGGTACGATGTTTTGAGGACTGTTTGCTTTCACCTTCTTTCACGCAGGGGTGATTAGTTGTATTAATTAACGTAACGTTAAATGTACTTTCTTCTAGTTTGTTATTAAATTGTTTCTGCAATTTAATTCCGTTATCTATCTTTTCCTTGAAGCTTTAAGTCAACTTAATTATGTGATCTTTTATATAGCCTGCTTGACTATCAGCAGTCTATAGTGGTTGCACCCTGTAACCGAGTCATAGGATACCTCGTTGTCCAGGCAGGACTCTTGACGGTTTAGGGTGGTTTGTTGCCTGGGTTTATAGGTTAAGGGTTGGATTTATTAGTGGCCCCTCCATCATTGACGAACATGCCTATTACATAAGGCATCCTCTTCAAACACTAATCCGCTGTAGTTTGAATCTACCGCGCAGAGCATTTAAAAACTGAGGAGCCTTCATCATGAGCGCACGCGACCTCACTCATGCCTTCAGTCATTATGAATTGGGTTCTCACTACGAAAAAACTTCGTAAAAAATAAAAACAAAAAGAAAATAAGAATAACTATCTAATAAGCTTTCCATCATATCGTGGATGTACTTGTGTGGATCTCTGACCAGACGCTGATTCAGGCGTCATTCTTCCTTCTCTGCTCTGCGCTCAGCCTGCCCGGACGTGTCTCCCCACGCTCCGCTGGTTCCGCATTTGTTGCGTCCCTAGTGAGTTTTTTCTCATTTGTTTACTCCGGGATGTATCGAGTAAGGTTAGGATATGCGTAGCAGGAGTGTCCTGGGCTGGTTGCCCGCAGTGCAGTGTATATGGGGTCGTGTGTTTGGGGCATCTATTTCGGATGTACCCTCGTGGTCCTGTTGTGGACTTGTGATCGTTTCACAGTTAAGTTAGCTTGTGATGCAGGCGACTTTCATTACGCGTTAATTATTGCTGCCTTTTATCTTTCTGATGAGGTAAGCTTTGCTTCTGACGTTCCCAGCGTATTTTTCTTCACTTAGTGAAGTTTTTTCTGGGTCCCGAGTCAGTCTTCCCTTTGCCGGAAGTATTTGCTACAGTGGTGTGTTGGCGGTGGTTCCTGTTGATATATTTCCAGTGTTTTGTGTATATTTCAACTTTTATGATGCCGTCTACTTAGGCCTAGCCAGCCGCTCGTAGCTTTGCCACATGTACAAGTGTTATTGTTTATTTTTATAAATATGCCCTACTGTGTCATGTGTATCCGGGTTTTAGTTGTGTATTGGCTAATTCCTCGGACTATGTTTGTTTCCTGGTTTAGTTGTGTATTGGCTAATTCCACGGATTATTGTGTGGACTTAGGCTAGTCGTGCGTGGCTTTCCTTCGTGTCCGTTGTTCGTTCAGATGGTGTCTGAACAGGGTGGGTTTCCTTCCGGTGGGTTTTTTCTCGGTTTCACCATGAAAAAAACCCGGCCGAGAGCCGTGTTGGGCCACACGTGGTTTTAACACAGGCTTGTGTCCCCGGCGATGAGGTGTCTGTGGCTCTCCAGGACTGTGTCTCCTGTGTTGGTGCCTGTTTTCAGGCTCCCTTTGATTCCCGGCGGAAAGGCTGTACCCATCAAAAAACATTGTTCATGCGAACATATGTTATGAAGTTTTTCTACCCGGTTTTACAAACCACAAGAAAAAACCTAGCTGTTGTGAAGGGCTTTCCTCCCCGGCGATCTTTTACAAAGAAGTGGGGATAGGAACTTATGGGGTTAACGTTTTGACATCTCACCCGGCGGGTGTACCTTGGTAGGGTGGGATGAACAACTAAGTCATTCAGTTAGTTAACCGATCCATTTTAAGTGATACGTTATGTATCGCCGCCTTTACACTTACGGCGATTGAAGGTTTAATTGGGGGTTAACATCGTTTTTACACCCGGCGGGTGCTCCTAAGTGGAGGTAATAAGGAATTTACAATTCAATTTCGATTTAACCACTTATTTTAGGGATACGTTTAGGTATCGCCGCCTTCTTACTTACGGCGATCTTTTTGTGACAATTCGTTAGAAATCAGATCTCGTATCAGCCTGCCCTATGTTATTCTACTAAAATATTTCAAGGGCCCGCATCTTTATGGGGGGTTGTTTTTGTTCCAAAATTGAATCTTGAGACAGTCACCACCAGAAAGACTATAAACGCCATGCTGGACCGTTATATTATTGTCAGAGGGTATTCTTCACTTTCTTAAAAAGATATGTTTAGATATTCTGAGCCCCGCCGCGTAGCGAGCTGTGATCGTTGTGTCATTACATCTCGTTACCCGGTGGGTTATTAACACTTGTGTGCGAACATGTTGGGTTAACCTTATGAGCATTAATTCCTGGAAATTTTTTTTTTTTCCAGAGCTGGGCTCCGGCGGACCAATATAGACCCGGCGGTAGTTTTCCCCACCAGTCTCTGTCATGGCGACCTTGGCCCCAGTCTTTGCTTTATGCACTACCCCTACCTGTGCCGGTATCCCTATTTTTGCGCATACTCTTTGCATAAGGTGTGTTAAATGTCTAGACCGTTCAAGGGGTCTGTGGGTCATGCGTAATTGTTCTTTTTGCTCAAAATTAGCTGTAAAGGTCCTATGCGACAATGATAAGACCGCGGCGGTCGCGTTAAGAGAAGTGAGGCAACAGATGTCAGCATACACTACGATTGTTGCTCATAAGTCACTTCAATGTGACAACGTCCCTCTTTGGGATCGATTGCTCTTTGAACACCCTCCCCCTAAACGTTCCTCTCGAGTCACTTGTCATAAGCCGGCGGAGACTGGTCAGGGTTCTGTGTCTTCTGCTGCTACTCCGAAACGTCCAAGAGAGCCTACACCCCCGGCATCCGCCTCCTCGTCTAGGGCGAGATCTCGGTCTAGGTCACCTCTCAGACGCCAGTCATCTAGTCTTGCCTCTTCACCATCGAGTAAGAAGAGTAGGACGGAAAGTTCCACCAGTGGTCACGGCGATGAATCCTCCAAATCAAAGAGTAGTTCACGGTCACACCGTAGCCATAAATCTTCCAAAAAGGATTCCCATAAACGAAAGACCTCCCTACATTCACCAGCTTCTAGTGCCTCTCATCGTACCTCTACCCCAGACAGAGTTTGTGTTAGGTCTCAAGGGTCCAGTGCGGTGCCTGTCCCTAAAGAGGATTTACCCATTAATATTTTAACCCTGGAAATGGAGAGTTCAGGGGGATCAGTGATTGAGAATGTTTCAGACTCCCAAGAGAGTGTAGGCCAGGGCCTCGGTGTTTGGCGATTTGCTCAGCCAGGGTCTGACCACCCACTTCCGACTCAAACGAGTCACACAGTAGCTGACGTCCACAGGGACGCGGCGATCCCATCCTCTATTCCTGACTTATCTTGGCAGCAAGGTACCCCAGCTTCGGCGGGGTCTTCTCAGGAGGATCAGGAGGAGAAAGACGAGGTTTCAATAATTTCGGAGATGGAAGGGCAAGAGTCAGGTTCAGGCTTAGACGCCGCGCAGGATATTAATGATTCACCAGTAAGTTCATCATCAACTCAATTTGTCACTGCGCAGGAAGTTGAAGGGCTACTTAGTCATGCTTTATCTAAATTTTTTGGCCAACAACAGGAAACTCCCACAGTGGACTTGGGGGCTCCCACGACAAGTTCTACGGTACGGCCTCTGATGACTTCTATTGCTTTATCTAAGATCCCTAACCCCCCCACTCTGTCACCATCAGTGGTTACTAGGCCTGCTACGGCGGCATTGACCACTTCGAATGTAAGGGTTATAACGGATGTCAATCCACCCCCTCTAGACAAGGCGCCTCTCAGAAAGGTAGCTATGCCCTTGCTTTATGGACCAGACGAGTCATGGGTCCTTTTGACCCCCACTAAACCAGAGCTCGCCCAACCTACCTTGTTAGGGGAACTCCCAGTACCGCGTGAGTGGATCATCCAGGGCAATAAATCAAAGAAATTAAGGGCCTTGGATATTTTGGGAAATGTACTAGATGTTAACATCAAAGCTATACCTAGTTATTATCACCAAGACTATTTTGTGTATGCTACTAAGCCAGCTTTACCCCCTGCCTCAGCTTCAAAATTGTTTTCAGACTGGTCTAAGCTGGATGGGTTTAATGACATTAAGACTCTGTCAGCTCTCACTCCTGAACTTGATTTGCAAACCGTCACAGACGAAGCAGCTAATCCAGTCTTGAAGGTGGGGCAGTTGGGTCCAGGACCTTGGGTAGATTGGGAGATAGAGGCTCAAAACTTTGCAACCACATTTACTTCCAAATCTTCCCACCAGATCCCCCAAGATTCTCATTCGTGGTTCTCCATGCCGGTATGTTCTGCCGGCGGAGTCCCGTCAGCTTTGTTTTCTTTCCTAGCTGCCCCTAAGATTAATCTTTGTGAGCTAAAAGACCCTTTCACTATCCCTACCCCATCTCACCTAGACCGAGAATTTAGGCTAAGGGGGAAAGCTTTTCGCCTGTTTTCTCAGTACATAGTGTCTCAACAGGTAGCTAAGTCTTTACTTCGGTCCACTCAGGCAATCGCAGATGCGGATGCCAGAAGATCGGTTGAATTATCCCGGCGACTGCTACTCCAGTCTTCAATCCAATCTCTAGGTGACATACACACCGCCTTACTTGAGGCGGTACGAGCAAGACAAGATCTCAGAATGTCTTTAGTTCGCAAACTGCCTGATCGCATTGCGAATCAGGTGGTCATGTCACCAGTGCTTACTCCCTCGTTAATGTCCCCTGAAGTGTGGCGAACGGTATTCAATATGGCACAGGCCTTTAAACAAAGTCCCACCCCTTCTAAGAAACCTGCCTTTAACTTCCCCAAACCCAGGCCAACCGCTAAAGCTCAGCCAGGGGGATCTAAGCCCTTTCTTCTGCCTAAGTCCTCCCACTCCCCCCAAGGTCAGTACAGGCATAGACAGAGTAAGTTTTCAGGTCAGAGAGGACGCGGCCATAATAAGCCAGGTCAGGGCCAGTCTTCGGCCAACACCAGCCAGCCGGCGAAGCGTCCAGCACCACCAACCCCACCACCAAAAAACTAAAGTCTCTCTCACTCCCGGTGCCAACCTTAAGGCCGGAGGACCCGAGGGTAGTACAGCCGGCGAACCCTTGTCTGCTAACTGGGTCGTTCCGAACGTGTCACCAAGCATGGCCTTTAAACACTTGGGCACGGATGGTGGCACGCAAAGGCATCACTTGGCAGTGGCTCCGGCGACCTCGCTTACGTCAGCCGACAACGGCGAATTTTGTTTCTTTAGAGGTGGAGTCACTGGTCCTGGAAATGATTGCCAAGAATGTCATCATCCCGGTCCCCCCAAATTACCCTGTATTCACGTCCAAACTATTTTTGGTTCCCAAAAGGGACAGTGTTCAGATGAGACCGGTCGTAGACCTGTCTTATCTGAACCTTCACATTCACAACGAGTCTTTCAGAATGTTAACAGTACACCAAATCAGGCTAACACTTCCGCCGGGAGGTTGGATGTGTTCACTAGACCTGACAGACGCCTATTGGCACGTATCGGTCAACAAAAGATTTCAAAGGTTTTTGGCCTTACGGATCAGGCACCAACATTTTTTTTTTTCAAAGGATGCCGTTCGGTTTGAACCTAGCACCTCGATTATTCACGAAATTAGTCCGGCAAGCCCTGATGCCATTGTTAAAACAAGGGATCAGAGTGTTGTGGTACCTAGACGACTGGCTGGTGGTGGCAGAGACACAACAATTATGCATCAAACATGTCAACATAATTTTAAATCATGTCAAAACTCTAGGGTTCAAGGTAAATCTGGTAAAGTCAAACCTTGTTCCCTCACGAGTAATTCAGTGGATAGGGCTGGTCTGGGACACGGCCGCTCTCACTCTGAGTCAGAGTGTGGACAATCGCAACAGGTTTCGCAGGAAACTGTTCATGTTTCTTCACAGTCTGACTACGACGCGGAGGGTCTGGGAGTCTCTGGTCGGCTCTCTCAACTGGATTCAACTAACTGTCATGTTGGGCCGGTTGAAAGTAAAACGCTTAATATTGGAAGGCAACAAATATTTCCCACTCTTACCGGCGGGAAAATTATGGCCCATCCCGAAATTAATCCACACCTTACTAGCGGTCTGGGCAAAGAGGGAAACGTTGCACTCAATAATGTCATGGACCTCTCCTCCACCTACGGTATGGGTAGACACGGATGCGTCAGGCACAATAGGTTGGGGATTTCAGTCAAATCAGGGGCACCAGGGTCAGGGGCTTTGGTCCCTCTTAGAAATCTCTCACATCAATGTCAAAGAATTACTAGTCCCCTTGTATTTCCTTCAGGCTCAGGGCCCTGCGTTACGGGGCAAGTCGGTGGCCTTCAGAATGGACAATCTGAACGCAGTTCACTGTATTCAGAAACAAGGATCAACGAGGTCAAGGAGGTTGCTAAACGTGTCGGAAGAGATTTTTACTCTAGCCAACAGACTAGACATTTATCTTCACGCATCTTATCTCCCAGGCGTAGCGAACGTCTGGGCAGACGCTCTGTCCCGGAGACAGAGCACGACAGTAGAATGGGAGCTCAAGCAACCCATTTTCAACCTAATGATTGCAGAGCTCTCCCATCCACAAGTGGATCTGTTTGCGTCCGAGGAGACTCACAAACTCCCTCTATACCTCACCCGCCGGACGAAAACGCCGGCAGGGGGGCCAGACGCCCTAGTGATAGACTGGAACAGATGGAGCTCCATCTATCTGTTTCCACCGCCAGATGCGTCACTAATGTGCCACGTAGTGAACAAACTACGAGATTATCGAGGCTTAGTCTCACTAATCGCGCCCCTGTGGCCGGCGCAGTTGTGGTACCAGCAATTGAAAACGTGGTGCCCGCACCCGGTGTCGCTCCCGGTCGGGTATTTCCACTTAGACACGATTGGCAACCTAGCGACCTCGCTGACTTTTGCATTATGGACATTCAGGAGGCCAAGTGGCTAGCACCATACGGTAGAGATGTGACCAATAAATTATTAAATCAATATACTCAGTCTACGAAACGACAGCATCACTCACATTGGCAAGCCTTTACTTCTTGGATCATTAGAACAGAACAGACTGTGCCATCAGTAGCTTTAGTGTTCAATTATTTAAATTATCTGTTTGAGCAGAAACATTTATCTGTGGTAACGTTAAAAAATCACTTAACTGCGATTAGAGTGCCCTTTTTTGACCTTACAGGTCTCTCCATACCGGTGGCGGAGGAAACAGGTTTTATGAGAGCTTGTTTTAACCCTCCTGTAGCGGCTGCTCTGTGGCCGTTTTGGGCCTTTCTGGGCCGTTCTGACTGCTATATCAACCATCAGTATGAAAGGAACTATCCATTTCTCCTTTCTCAGAAATCTCCATCTTAGGAGATTTCAACGTTCACCACCGCCATTGGCTCTCCTCTCACACTACTGATCCACCTGGTGAACAAGCCTACGTCTTTTCTATCCTAAATGACCTAGAGCAGTTAGTTCAGCAACCCACCCGTATCCCGGATCGCATCGGAGATCGGCCCAACATTCTTGACTTGTTTCTAACTTCTAACCCTTCTTCTTATACTGTCGATCTTTTCTCTCCTCTGGGCTCCTCCGACCATAAACTTATCTCTGTCACTGTCCTATCTCTCCAGTACAGCCACCCGATCCTCCTAGCCGGCGGCGCTTGTGGCACTTTGGCGCTGCCGACTGGGAGGCTCTTCGGCAGTACTTCTTTGATTTCCCATGGAATGATTTCTGCTTCCATGGCCGAGGACCCTCGGAGAGTGCTGAACGCATTACCGAGGTAATCCTATCGGGCATGGAAGCATACATTCCATTCTCTTCTCTCAGACTAATGCTAACAAATCTTGGTTTACTCACGCCTGTTCTACTGCTGTCCGCAATAAGGAGGAAGCATTCAAACGGTACCGACGCCTTAAAACTCAAGACTCTCATTCTTCATATGTTTCTGCCCGGAATCAAGCCAAATCTGTTCTTCGACTTGCCAAACACTCTTTCATCAATAATAAATGCACTGAACTATCCAACTCTAGCTCTTCCCAAGCTTTCTGGCATCTAGCCAAAAACCTCTCCAACAATTTCTCTTCCTCGTCTTTCCCTCCCTTTTCCCACTCTGATGGCACAACCATCACTTCTTCCTCTGACAAAGCTAAACTCTTCGCTCAAACTTTTGCTAGAAACTCCACCTTGGATGATTCCGGTGCTATTCCTCCCTCTCCGCCCTCCTCTCTCTTACTTATGCCTAATATCCTAATCTCTTCTAAAGATGTACTTTCTACCCTCTCTGGGCTTAACACTAATAAGGCGTACGGTCCGGACGGTGTTCCTCCTGTTGTTCTCAAAAACTGTGCTTCCGTGCTGACTCCCTGCCTAGGCAAACTCTTTCGTCTCTGTCTATCCTCTAACGTCTTCCCTTCATGCTGGAAGTTTGCTCACATTCAACCTGTCCCAACGAAGGGTGACCGCTCTCAACTCTCCAACTATCGTCCAATTGCTCTTATCTCTTGTCTTTCTAAAGTTTTTGAAACTATTCTTGCTTCCAAATTTCTTAAGCATTTCTTCTCATAATCTGCTCTCAGATCGCCAGTATGGCTTCCTTAAGGGTCGCTCTACTGGTGATCTTCTTTCATATCTTACTAACTTGGTCATCCTCCTTCCGGGACTTCGGTGAGACTTTTTCTATTGCACTAGACATATCGAAAGCCTTCGATAGAGTCTGGCATAAATCTTTAATTTCTAAACTACCCTCCTTCGGTTTCTATCCCTCCATCTGTGCCTTTGTCTCTAATTTCCTTTCCGGCCGTTCCATAGCCGCGGTTGTGGACGGCCATTGTTCACTTCCTCACCCTATAAACTCCGGTGTTCCTCAGGGCTCTGTCCTATCTCCTATTCTCTTTCTAATTTTTATAAATGATCTCCTTAACTGTACCTTAATTCCCATCCATTCATACGCAGACGACTCAACCTTACACTACTCCATTAGTTTTTCAGAACGCCCCAGCCAGCAATCCCTCAACGACAAACGTAATGAAGCCATAGAACTCTTAAATTCTGATCTAAATACTATTTCCAATTGGGGCAGAGAAAACCTTGTTAACTTTAATGCTTCCAAAACCCAATTTCTCCATCTATCTACCCGTCAGGATCTCCCAGCGGACTATCCCTTATTCTTCAACAATACAAAAATCAACCCTTCATCTTCTCTCAATATTCTTGGTGTCTCTTTTTCTTCTGCTCTCATTTGGAAGGACCATATTACCAGTCTTGCTAAGGCAGCCTCCCAGAAGCTGGGTGTGCTCAACCGCCTTAGGGGGTTCTTTTCCCCTGCACAGCTTCTTGCTCTGTACAGGGGCATAGTGCGCCCTTGTATTGAGTATTGTTCACATGTGTGGGGAGGTTCCTCTCACACTGCTCTCCTGACAAAGTTGAAAGGAAGGCCTTTCGTATCATTAACTCCCGTCCACTCACCAACTCTCTGCAATCTCTCTCTCCGCCGCAATGTTGCATCTCTCTCGCTATTCTATCGCTACTATAATAATCAGTGTTCCTCAGAGCTATCCCAGTGCATACCACCTCCTTTACGTAGGGCACGTGGTACCCGTCTTGCAACTCAATCCCACCCCTACTCTGTGCAACTCTCCAACCCAAGAGTGAAACGTTACTCTCAAACTTTCTTCTACTCAACAGCTGAGCTCTGGAACTCTCTCCCAGAATCAGTCTTTCCCTCTTCCTATGACTTAAATTGCTTCAAACTCCGTGTGTCCAGGCATTTTGGCTCGAACGTCCCTTGATTTTGGCCCTGTCACTCTTTCAACTATGGGGGAGGCACTCGCTATAGGCAGTTATGCCTTTTGCCTCCCTCAATCACATAGAAAAAAAACAAAAAAAAAAAAAAATTGCGCCGAAAACTAGGTGGAAATCGCTACACAATGACGCCACATACAGCTACATAGCACTCTTGGAGCACTGACAGTGTTACCTCGAAGATGGAAGTTTAGCTGATTTTGCTACCTTGCTCACTTTTAGCGAACTATTGGTTACACTGTCATCCTCACGTGCGGTGGGGGAACTGGAGTTAGCGTGGGCCGGGAGGCCACAGATGTCGGACGTATGGATCATTACTATCCCACCCATTTTCACTCGATTTCCACCCTTTTTTCACCCGTTTTTTGCCAGTTTTTTCAACTCGACTTATGTGGTGAGCCGCTTTTTAAGGGTTAAACTCCGCCCACCTCCCCGTCAGCTCATGCCAACTTGGTCTCTGGACAAAGCTTTGTCTTTACTTCACTCTCGTCTGTACCAAAATACTGCAGACTTTGCTTTACTCTTAAAAAAGTCTGTTTTCCTTTTGGCTTTGGCCACCGGGAACAGAGTGTCTGAGCTGGCGGCGATGAGTAACACACCTAATTGCCTTAGGCTTGGAAGACTTAATGAATGTATTTACATTGCACCTTCCCCAGGATTTGTAGCCAAGAATGAGCATAGTGCACACGTGTTTTCTGAGTTCACGGTGCCGGCGTTAAAAAGGGGAAAGGTGCATCATAATCTTTGTCCAGTGCAAGCTCTAACCAAATATTTGAGAGTAGCTCCTCTCAACCCCCAAGGTGCGTTATGGGTAGCAAGTACGGGTAAACGCTTACTGAAACGGCGATTAGCCTCTCTTCTGGTTGAAGTCATTAAAGAGAGTAATCCCGGCGTTGTGGGTCGGGCCCACGATTTACGCAAATGGGCAGCCTCTTTACGTTTCCTGAAATTTTTTTCAGTAGAAGATATTGCGTCCACTCAGTTGTGGGCGTCTAATCATACGTTTTTGTCTAGATACTTGTCAGTTGCTCTAGATAAACCTTCCTTACCATGTATAGCTTTAAGGCAGAGGGTCTAGGTGGCCCTGCAGTCACTTTTGTTTACTTTCAAGGGAAAGGGGGGGGGGGGGGGTGCAGTCAGTTGACATAGGACACCCTAGACCCCGCCGGAGTGTGAGAGCTGTGATACAATTTATGGTTAATGTGATATGAAAATTTCTCAGCGAGAAATTGTACTAAGTACAAATGTTAGTACAAAACAACGGGGTTGTTATAGTAGTTTTAGCTGCGAAAGCAATTTAATATTAAAACAGTGAAGATCATTTGCAATTTATCTCCACGATTATTTTGGGGGTTTATTATGTGCACATATAAACTGATAACTTGTTATTTTTGTCACCACTCGTTGAGTGGGGTGCTTTTGTAACTACAGATCTGTGTACAGAACCTTCAGGGTTACCTATTTTTTGTCAGGCAGGCTTCTTTGAAGCACGCACCTGCCTGAACCCCTTTCTTGTATATTCCCGGCCTACGCCGTATTAACACCTTACGAGCGGCCTATGCGGTTTATTTATGTGTACCGCCCAGCGGGGTGTTTTTAGCCAAAATAGGGCTGTTTACGTGATCATTTTCATGCCTAAATAAGACCCAGAACGTAAAACAAGTATCTATCCCTGAAAGGGCATAAACAGAGCTTTCGAATGACACCATAACGATCCTTGTATGATGGATAGTTTTCTTGCAATAACCGTGCAACGCGAGTGCATAAAGCAGGTAATTCGGTACTTTCGGTACATAATTGAGTATGTAGCGAGTGAGAGAGGGAGGAGGGAGCTGAGATTTGTGGCAGTAGGTTCGCCGCGGTGGTCTGGAGCAGTCATACGCTCGCTAGTCTCCTGCCACCACTTGTCTCTCTCTCTCAGCCACATTACGTGCTGAAATTGCCACTCGAGTTATGTCGAGCGCCGCCACATAGTCCAGCTTTATTTAACTCGACTTAAGTGGTGGGCCGCTTTTTAAGGGTTAAATATATTTTTCAAAAGTAAGAATACTATGTGGTTGTTTTTATTATCTGCTTTTCTAGAGTTATGATATGATTACGAATGTCCCCCTCCAGTCTTAGAAATCAGGCATGTTCGTCAATGATGGAGGGGCCACTAATAAATTATAGGTTTGACTCCTGTAAGGAGATAAAGAAAACCTAATATTTAGTAGTGGCCCCGTAGTCATTGACGACTGGGGCCCTCCCGACCGTCCCCTTCCCATTCGTTGATGTATTGAGGATTTCGGTTTACTTGATATGTCAGTGAAGGAAGAATGACGCCTGAATCAGCGTCTGGTCAGAGATCCACACAAGTACATCCACGATATGATGGAAAGCTTATTAGATAGTTATTCTTATTTTCTTTTTGTTTTTATTTTTTACGAAGTTTTTTCGTAGTGAGAACCCAATTCATAATGACTGAAGCCATGAGTGAGGTCGTGTGCACTCATGATGAAGGCTCCTCAGTTTTTAAATGCTCTGCGCGGTAGATTCAAACTACGGCGGATTAGTGTTTGAAGAGGATGCCTTATGTAATAGGCATGTAGCTGGATACATATCTTTCTGCCTCACACATCAGGGGTATCAGGAAAACCCTCTTTATATAACATACACATCCAACTTCACGACATTGCCCTACATCGCTATCCTCTATCCATAAAATACTACTCTTCCCACTACATATCATACATGTAACACCATACACTTACCTTATAAATATGGCAGTACAATTGTTAAGAGCAAACCTGGTGGTCCCTCGGATATCCACCCCCGGCAGGGTTGGGTTATTGACACAGGGCCCTCCCGGTCGTCATCATGCGACTGTGTCAAGAGCATTGCAACGTCCCAAAGCTGCTTGTCAGTACAGCTATTTCTTTAGTAATATAAGGGGACTTCACTCTAACATCAATTCTGTACACCAATTTCTTCAAGCAGAATCCACTACTCTCCTTTTTTTGACAGAGACTCAAGTAACATCCACATCTGACACATCTAGATTTAATTTTCCAGGTTATCAACTGCTCCAAAATGTCAGACCTAAAGGTGGTGTATGTTGCTTCGCAAAATCTGAAATTGCCCTGGAGGAGGTTACTAGTTTCAATTGTCCCTATTTTGATTATTCTATATACAAATTAATTTCTGCTGGTAAATTTAAATACATATGTTGCATCTACCGTTCCCAATACTCCTCCAGAGCAAAGTATTTTTGATTCTCTGTCCTCACAACTCAGTGTCCTCAACTTAAATGCTTCTTCTGAAATCACTGTGTTGGGTGATTTTAATGTCCATAATGTTGAATGGCTCACTCATTCAGCCAGGACTGATGATGCTGGTCTTGAATGTGAGCTATTTGCAGACTCATTTAATCTCATTCAACTAGTCAACCAACCCACCCGTGTACCAGATAATCCTAATCATAATTCCCACCTACTGGACTTATTTTTAACAACCAATTCAGAAAATTATGTTACAGTGAGGTCCCCACTTGGATCTTCTGATCACTGTCTGATACAGGCCACCTGTCTATCACCTACCACACCTTCCCACTCTGAACCTGTTTTGGTGACTAAATGGCATTACGATAGGGCAGACTGGGAGGGTCTTCAAGGTTTCTTTATTGATATTCCCTGGACCTCTTTCTTTTCTAATGATGCACACTCCACCTTGAGCCACATACAAGATATTGTAAAAATTGGAATGGAAACTTTTATTCCTCATCAAAAGTACAGTAAAAGATCTAATTCACCTAAATGGTTTGACCATAATTGTGCTAGAGTAACTGAACAAAAAGCAATAGCCTACAATGCATACACAAGATCAAAAACACATGAAGCCTTTAATTACTTTAGAAACATCAGAAATCATGCCAAAACTGTATTAAACCTAACTAAATCAAACTTTCTCCATAAGCAGGCAAATAAACTTCTAAATAATCCAAATGATAACAAAATATTTTGGTCTACTCTTAACTCATTCAAATCCAACTTCACTACTGCTTCATCCATTCCACCATTAAAATCTCCGACTGGCAATCTTGTAAGTGACCCACGAGGTAAAGGTAACCTTCTTGCAGATATTTTCTCCACCAACTCAACCTTAGATGAAATAAATCAAGATGTCCCTGTACTTAATTTTAATTCACCTGAAATTCCCTCACTTAAGATCCACACCAGACATGTCAAAACTATTTTGCAGAACCTCTCAGTAGATAAGGCTCCTGGTCCAGATGAAATTCCTCCAATAGTACTTAAGAATTGCTCCTTGGTGCTCGCTCCTGTATTGGCAAAATGTTTCCGTCTGTGTACTCATACCTCATGCTTCCCAGTACCCTGGAAAGAAGCAAACATCCATCCAGTTCCTAAAAAAGGTGCCTCTTCAGATCCATCAAACTACAGACCAATAGCTATAACTTCCACTCTTGGCAAAGTTTTTGAAATTATATTAAATAATCACATAATTAAGCATCTGGAGAATAATAAATTAATCAGTGATAGGCAATATGGTTTTAGACGATGTCGATCAACTGCAGACATTCTTTGCCTTCTTACGCATCAAATCAACCAAGCTACAGACCAACATGGTGAAACACATACAATAGCACTGGATATATCAAAGGCATTTGATAGAGTCTGGCATCAATCCTTATTGTCGAAGATGTCACACTACGGCCTTGCATCATTAGTTCCACTAATTTCTTCTTATCTTCATAACAGAAAAATACGTGTAATGGTAGATGGCCTTTATTCTCAATTTCACTCAATAAATGCTGGTGTTCCCCAGGGATCAGTTTTGGCCCCAACTCTGTTCCTCATTCATATCAATGATCTCATATCTACCACTCATAATCCAATACATTCCTACGCAGATGACTCAACACTCCACAGTTCCTTCACATTTACCAATTCTTTCACCCAACCCGATCTTATAAATTCAAAAATAAACACTGCAATTTCTATGAACCAGGACCTTTCTAGAATTAATGAATGGGGACAAGAGAATCTAGTTTCCTTAATGCACAGAAAACCAAGTACATTCAATTTTCTAACCGACAGAATCTCACTGACTCCCATATATTTTTTAATGATGTAAATATTCCCACTTCCCCTAGTATTGACATTCTCGGTGTAACATTAACTACTAACTTGAGCTGGACACATTATGTTAGAAGCATTGCTAAGAATGCCTCTAAAAAACTGGGACTCCTGTACAGAGTTCGAGAATTCTTCACTGACGAGCAGTTGGCCGTAATATATAAAAGTCATGTGCGCTCTCAGATGGATTACTGTTCACCTCTGTAGGGTGGAAGTGGAGTGGTTGCATTGAGGCAGTTGGACAAAATTCAAAATAAAGCTATTAGATTAATCAATAACCCTGCAATCACACAGGACCTTCCTACATTAGCCATACGAAGAAAACGTTGCATCCCTTGCATTATTCTACAGATATTTTCACAGCAATTGTTCCGAGGAACTTGCTTCAATTGTGCCGCCTCTCCACATCTTTCCCCGTAGAACTAGGGCAGCTGAGAGCGCCCATGAATTTACACTTTCTCCTCCACAATGCAGAACTTCTGCTTATCAGAATTCATTTATCCCCAGAGCTACTACTCTTTGGAATTCACTTCCCTCGAATTGCTTTCCACAAACTTACAATCAACAAATGTTTAAATCCAGTTGTTACAAACATTTTATGAATGGAGTATGCCTTTAGGCACATGGACCTTTTTGTTTTATCTGTGTTTTTCCTTCCTCCGTTCATTGTCTCTTTAAAAAAAAAAAAAAAAAAAAATCGTCAATGATTACGGGGCCACTACTAAATATTAGGTTTTCTTTATCTCCTTACAGGAGTCAAACCTATAATCTAGCGTTTTCCGTTGTTGCTTGTTGCCGCATACCTAGTCCAATAGAAAGAGCCCAGTGTTATATATATCCCAGGACGTATCATACACTATTAACATAAAACACTACCAAGTGCCACCCATCCTTCCACATCTACACTATTAACATAAAACACTACCAAGTACCACCCATCCTCCTAATCTACACTATTAACATAAAACACTACCAAGTGCCACCCATCCTTCCACATCTACACTATTAACATAAAACACTACCAAGTGCCACCCATCCTTCCACATCTACACTATTAACATAAAACACTACCAAGTGCCACCCATCCTTCCACATCTACACTATTAACATAAAACACCACCAAGTGCCACCCATCCTTCCACATCTACACTATTAACATAAAACACTACCAAGTACCACCCATCCTTCCACATCTACACTATTAACATAAAACACTACCAAGTGCCACCCATCCTTCCACATCTACACTATTAACATAAAACACTACCCAGTGTGACGCATGTCCACGTGTGAGCATGCTGTACAGAACGCCTAGTCATGCCCCACTCTCGCTAGGATCGTCAGGGCAGGAACTTTGGCTGTAGTCTATGTAGAGTTTCCTAACTTAGATCGTGTGAGCCGTTGTACTATAAGTATTATGAATATGTATTTTGTTTTCATCTGAGTCAACGAGTTCTATTTTATATCATTAGTTATAAGTATTGTGTGTAAAACTAATTTGTAATGATGGGAAGAGAAACAGCCACAGTTAGTTGTCAGTGGGTACGCCAGGCAGGAGGTAGGCCTAACTCACTAGCACTCCTCCCTCCCTCAGTGCTAGGGGGAGCCTTTCTGTATCCCAGAGAAGAGAGAGAAATTACGTAATGGTTGTCAGTGGGTGGTCCTTAGTAGTTCACGTTGGGCTCACTAGAGGGCCGGGTATAAATGGGAAGTCTAGTCATTTTTTCATCAGAACTCATTAGGCAGAGCGACTTCTCATTTCCCTTGCTAACTATTTATATTCTTCTGACTGATGGGAACTTTCTCTACTACCTTACATTCTTATTTCCTCTTTTCCCTGCCCTGTTTAACTTCCATGGTCCCGTTGGTGCAGAGCTAGTCAGCCAACGTATTATCGCTTGAGTTCTCACAAGATACTTGCCTATTAGATAGCCTATTTTGGAAGGGTTAACTTAGAATAGGATTGATTTATGTTTGTTGCACTTGTATATGCATTTCCCTGTGTGTTATTATTATTATTCCTGTTTTCTGCTGGTCTAGGTAATGCTAGACTGGGGTAAGGCTTTTCTGTGTTACGAGTTGTTGTTTGATGCAGTGGTTAAGCGATAAACCTGCATACTCGTTTCGGTTCAGTGAAGCCTAGGTTGTCTTCGCGGCTGACTGTGTTGAGTTAATAATTTACAGTGCGTGAGGGCAAGAGCCTAACCACCCTGTATTTTATTAACAGTATGTTTTTACTTTGTCAAGGAGCCGGGAGAAAACCAGATACAAGGGATCTGGATTTCTCAAAGTGCACTTGTTAGTTTTAACGTAATACTTTAAACAGTCGTGAGGACTTCGCTAGGCTACGAGCCGTTTTTGCTCAGTCACTGCTACCTTTTGCCTACAGTACCCCAGCTAGACTTTACTCGATTAGTAGATACAGAATAGTATTGAAGCTTTCCTTATGTATGATATTGTTTATGCACTATTGATTTCATTTGTTGCAAGCTTGGCTACTTTAGTGATTAGTAGCCCACGAGCACAATCCGAGTAGGCTATTGCCGTTGCATTTGCGGAGTACTTCCTTTTAATGTTTGCCATTTACTATTGCATATTCTTTTAATTATTCTTATGCCAATTTAAGCCTTTAATAGTATTTAATTGCCAGTGTTTTTGCTTATTGAATTACTGTTCAAAATCCGATACATACTTCTTACGAGCATCCGAGAAGCATCTAACTTTTTTCAGAAGATTCCTTGCTCGATGCTTAAGGACTATTAATTAACGTAACGTAATAGTGCCGATCCAAAGTAGAGGGTGGTGGACTTCTTAAGTTCATAGTCAAGGGTGGATTACTTCGGCTTCGGCCAACACTATTCTTTGGTGTTGTTGTTTCTTACTTCATTGTTTGATTGTTGACCAGACTAGATAATTCCTGTCTCTTTATTAGTCTGTTGTTGAACACTAGTACCGAGTTCTTGTATACCCCGTTATAGCAGATTGAACTCTGGAGGGTATTGGTGTTTTTTGTTCGGCTGGCAGTACTCAGGGGTTGGGATCGTGTGTTTCCGTTGTGGCAGCGAGCCGTATTCGAGTCCTGATTGAGAGCCCTTGTGTACCCGAGTGCCAGTTCGTAACAAATGGCGACCTTGCTTAGGATTTTGTGAACAGTATAAATTTGTGCAGAGTTGTACAACATTTGTTTGTTTGTATTTTAGTGTGCATATTGAAGAATATTTTTTTTTGTATGGCAATTAGTAAAGCATTTAAGAGACTCCAGTTAATTTAGTAATTAGTGCTTACATAGGAAGTTTAACACTTTTGTCTCGAGAATTTTTTTGTGGACTTCAGTATGTCGTGCATTAGCACTGACGATGAGTGAGAGATGTCATTTGAAGGTGTGCCGTTAGTAACCAGTGAGGAGGATGCTAGATTTTTTGTGAGTAAGCGGTACCACGTGACGGAGGAGAGGCTGACTGGGGTGGATGTTTGTGGCTTGCACCTGATAGCCAAGGTTTTGGGCATTTCCAATGTAGCAGGGATGTCCAAGGGGGAGCTGATTTCCTGGGTGTTGCGTGGGCGACATGGGGTTTCGGAGGAGAGGGCGTTTGGGGGGGTTCCTCCCCAGATCCCCTCTCACTCGACTCCCACAGTGCCGTCCACTCAGTTACCGGAGGTTAGCACTCTCCCACAGAGGGATGAGAATTGGCAGATTGGAGTGCCCTCGGGTGGTGTACGTGGTGGTTCCCCAGTTTTTGCCCCCCCTCCTTCAGTAGTGGCAGCTCCCTCTTCCTGCCTGTCTCCAGATATGGTATTTAGACTTGAGCTTGCTAAGATTGAGGCTAGGAAGCAGGAGATTGAGGCTAGGAAGCAGGAGGATGAGACCAGGAGGCAGGAGGATGAGATGAGGAGGCATGAGATTGAGGTTAGGAGGCAGGATGAGACCAGGAGGCATGAGGCTGAGCTTAGGTACGACTCAGAGAAATATTGTGCTAAATTAGATTTAGATAAGACTCATGCAGAGTCGACAGGGACTCGGATGGGCCGTGAGGGCCAAGTAAGAGAACAGTCCTTAGCCCACTTAGTCAAATTGGTGCCGGTATTTAGTGAAACTGAAGTCACAGAATTTTTTAATCGTTTTGAGAAGAAGTGTAGGGAGCATAATTGGCCTGAAGAGAAGTGGGCAGCTCTAGTCTCCTCAAGACTTACGGGTAAGGGTCTGAAGGCTTATGATGCACTGCCTTTAGAGTCT
This sequence comes from Paralithodes platypus, assembly GCA_032716605.1. Lineage (NCBI taxonomy): Eukaryota > Metazoa > Arthropoda > Malacostraca > Decapoda > Lithodidae > Paralithodes > Paralithodes platypus. The sequence goes on along the minus strand of CM064564.1, from coordinate 31,610,196 downwards.
TGCATTGACTACCCAGAATTGAAGAGAGCTGTCCTACGGGCATACGAGTTGCAACCGGAAACATATCGATTGAAGTTTCGGGGTGTTACAAAGACTAGGGAGGCGACCTTTCTTGAACATGCCCGGGACTTAAAAGATGCACTTAAAAACTGGACACGTTCTGAGAAAGCTGAGACGGCAGAACAGTTGACTGAGCTGTTTCTGCTCGAGCAGTTTTATAAGTGTACTGGTGCAGAAATGACTTTAACTATTAAAGAAAAGAACCCAAGAACTCTTCAAGAGGCAGCTGAGATGGCTGACCTCAGGTTGTCGCTAATCAGGGGATGTGAATCTGTAAAGCGTGTTGATGCAGTTCCCAAGGGGCGTGATACTCCAAACCCTCGAGCTCAGGACAATCACTATAGATATAAACTTCAGTTTAAAAGCCAAGATACCAGGACTGAACCAAAGACTACAGCCGTCCCATTACAGAAGGGTCAGAACTCCCCCCCTTATCAGAAGAGACCGATAGGGGAAGTGGAATGTTTTCATTGTAGAAAGAAGGGGCATTATGCAAAATCTTGTCCTAGTAAGCCGCCAGCTGCAGCCGTGTCTTTGGTGCGCAGCATAGGTGTGGCTGAATGTCGTCTGGATTTACCCAGGGTAGTTTGCCAGCGGCAGGGTCACAGGCTATGTATAAGACTCAGGAAGGCTCGTCCCCTGTCCGTGATGTCTTTTGCGCCCATAGAGGGACCGGTAGGGTAAGTTGGGCGGGTTGCCAGCATAAGGTGGAAGTTTTGCGTGATACTGGAGCTTCACAGACTCTTTTGAAGAATTTCACGGGGCGACCAATTAATGCGGCACGGGTGGTTGTTGTTCAGGGTATTAATGCGACCAGGTCATACCCGTTGGTTCGTGTGGAGCTGGAAGTTGATGGTGTGATTAAGGACTTAGATGTTGGGATCGTTGAGAAATTGCCAGTGGAGGGCGTCGACCTTCTTCTCGGCAACGACTTTGCGGTGCCTACTTTAGACGTTCCACCCTTAGTCGTTGCCGAGAGGCCGGCCGACGTGAGTAGGGAGGAACAAGAGTGGGTAGTGAGTTGTCAACACCAACAGATGGCATGTGTGGTAACTCGTTCCCAAGCATTTAAGGTATCACAGCCTATTTCCCAGGCCACAGAACAGCGGAGGAAGGGAATTAAGGAGAAGCGGAAGGCTGGGAAAAGTTTGAAGAGTTTAGAACCAGTGGCTCTCCCATAAGACCCAATAGCAGGACCTTTGACCGAGTCTGTTGTAACTCCAGTGCCTAACACAGTTGATAAAGTAGTGGAGGAGGCAGAGACTCAGAGACAGCACCGTTACCTGCAGCGAGAAAACCGGATGTCTAAGTTGGATGTTGGGGGAGGGCATGAGTTGTTGACCAAGCAGTTAGACATGTTGGCTCCCACAGACATTCGAAAGCTGCAATTAGAGGATCCAGAGGTTTTGCAGTGTACCAATGGGGCTGTGGAGTTAGAAGAAGATAGGGATGCAAAGGCAGGGGATTTTTTTTTCTTTAATGGAATTTTATACCACTGATATCAAGATCCTAAAAGGAACTGGGAGGGCGGATCAGGTACAGTTGACCAGCTGGTCGTGCTAGAGGGCTGCAGGGAAAGTTTGCTTAGGTTGGCTCATGATTCTCCATTATCAGGACATTTGGGTGCCAAGAAAACGGTGGCGGCTTTGGGGAAATTGTTTTGGTGGCCGGGGATGAAGTCTCATGTGCAGTCATGGATAAACTCATGTGATATTTGTCAACGTGTCGGGAAACCGAACCAAGTTATTCCTAAGGCTCCGTTACACCCTATTCCTGTGATTGGGCCACCCTTTAGTAAAATTATTGTTGACATGGCTGGTCCACTCCCTCCCACTAAGGCTGGAAATAAATTTTTGTTAACCATAATGGATGTTGCCACTAGATACCCCAATGCATACCCTATGAAAAATGGAATGGCTAAGACGGTAGTCAGTAACTTGTTGTGGTACTTCTCAAGGTACGGGTACCCGGAGGAGATTCAGTCTGATCAGGGATCTAATTTCACCTCCAACATGTTCAAGCAAACAATGCAACAGCATGGGATACGAGCATTAGTATCGTCAGCGTATCACCCTGAGAGTCAAGGGGTGGTTGAGCGGTGGCATGCTACACTTAAAAGCATTATCAGGTGTTATTGTGCTGACAACGGTATGGATTGGGATCTTGGATTGCCTTATGTGCTGTTTGCTGCTCGGGAGGTACCTGGTGAGAGCCTGGGATTTAGTCCAAACGAGCTGATTTTTGGACACCGTGTCAGGGGCCCCCTTAACATGCTGAAAGAAATTTGGGAGGGGACTGTGCAGCCTTGTCCATTATTAAAGTATGTGCTTGAAAGCCGTGAGCGCATGCTTAAGAGTCTGGAGATGGCAGGTAGAAATTTGACAGAATCACAAGCTTTGATGAAGGACAGGTATGATCGCAGAGTGAGGCTCCGGAAGTTCACTGTAGGACAAGAGGTATTAATTTTGTTGCCTTTGGTTGGTAACCCCCTCTCTGCGAAGTACACTGGACCTTATAAACTTGTAGAAAAAATGTCAGACTTAGATTACCTTGTTGCCACTCCAGACAGGAGGAAAAAGAACCAGTTATGGCACGTGAACCTTATTAAAGAGTATGTGAGGCGCCCCTCTGAGCCTCTCACTGTCCCTGTGTTGGCTTGTTGCGGCCGTGGTGGAGAAGGAGAGGGGGACAGTCAAGCTTCGGAGGAGGATAGCTGGGATCAACATGTTTCAGCGGATTAGTGGGCGGGGAACTCGAGCCTAAGGGATGACGAGGCTATAGCTCATTTGCCTGAGCCGCAGTTTGATGCTATCCGTCAGTTGTTCGGTTCATACCCCACTGTATTTGCTGAACACCCAGGCCTCACTACTCAGGCTATGCATGATGTTGACGTGGGGGACCATATACCCTTTAAGTCAATCCCGTACCGTGTGCCCCCCATAAAACTACCAGCTCTGAGGGATGAGTTGGAGTATATGCTCGGTAGAGGGTTGATAGAGAAAGGCACAGTTAAGTGGACTTCCCCCGTAACACTGCAGCCTAAGCCAGATGGCAAGGTACGCTTTTGTATTGATTTCCGTAGGTTAAACGGTTTGACTCCAACTAACCCATATCCTCTTCCTCGGGTTGATGATAGTGTTGACAAAATTGGTAATGCTCGTTTTTGTCTAAAGTAGATTTAGTAAAAGGTTACTGGCAAGTACCTTTGTCCGAGCGTGCTAAAGAGGTATGTGGTTTTGTTGTGGACGGGAGTACCTACCGGTGCAATGTTATGCCTTACGGACTTAAGAATGCACCAGCAACGTTTCAGAACCTGATGAATGAAATTGTAAAGGACATTCCAAATTGCACCGTATATTTGGACGATGTAATCATTTATGATGACGACTTTGAGAGCCATTGTGAGCACCTTGAGACCTTGTTCCGGAAACTTAGTGAAGCAGGTTTGGTAGTAAATTTGGCAAAGTGTGACTTCGTAAAAGCCACTGTGCAGTACCTTGGGTTTGTAGTGGGAAGGGGACAGGTGTGCCCTCCTCAGAACAAGGTACAGCCAATCAATAAATGTCCGCACCCAACAACCAAGAAGCATTTTATGAGATTCTTGGGTATGATAGGCTACTACAGACGCTTCATAAAAGGTTACTCAACGGTGTTGGCACCTCTCACAGATTTGTTATCTAAAGACAAAAAATTTTGTGGGCACCTGAGTGTGAAAAGGCTTTCACTTTGGTGAAACATTTGCTATGTACTCACCCGATACTCAGGGCCCCAGACTTTAACAGGCCTTTTCAGCTGGCAACAGATGCTAGTGGTGTAGGGGCTGGTGCCATCTTGCTACAGACAGACAATGAAGGTGTGGAACACCCAGTATGTTTCTTTTCTAAGAAGTTCAATGCTGCACAAAAGAACTATTCTACAATAGAAAAGGAATTACTGGCGATTGTGCTGTCGCTCAGGCACTTCGAGGTGTATGTTCCAGCCTATGGCCCAGTCGTGGTTATCTACACTGATCATCACCCTTTGAGATTCCTGAATCAATTTCACAATCGCAATATGAGACTGACCAGGTGGTCTTTGAAGTTGCAGGATTATAACCTGGACATCCGTCATATTGCTGGATGTGACAATGTGATCGCGGATTGTTTATCAAGGGTGGATGATCAGTCGTAGGCTATCACAGGTGTGTGGTTTGAGTGGAGGAAAATAGGCTGCCCTTATAGTGCAGCCGGGAAAAACATATTAAAATATAAAAATCATATAAAAACTCTTTCTTTTGATATAGGTAATCGTATAAGTTTGTCATAGCCTATAGAGTTTGAGTAGTCCACGAACTATCAAATGGCTGAGCTGCTGTAAGCTCGCTCTGGGAGCATGATATTGTGTCTTTTTGCTATTGTTGGGAGGAGTTATAAAATTATTATTTTTTTTTTTTTATAATAAGATGTATTTTGGTGATAAACTCAGCTTTGTTTTCGTGCCATGCGGTCGCTGGGTGTGGGGGGCTTGATGGGGTTCTGTGTTTGTCAGATTTTAGCTCAGGGTTGAGCGAGTAAAATCTTGGGGGAGGTGTGACACATGTCCACGTCTGAGCATGCTGTACAGAACGCCTAGTCATGCCCCACTCTCGCTAGGATCGTCAGGGCAGGAACTTTGGCTGTAGTCTATGTAGAGTTTCCTAACTTAGTTCGTGTGAGCCGTTGTACTATAAGTATTATGAATATGTATTTTGTTTTCATCTGAGTCAACGAGTTCTATTTTATATCATTAGTTATAAGTATTGTGTGTAAAACTTATTTGTAATGATGGGAAGAGAAACAGCCACAGTTAGGTGTCAGTGGGTACGCCAGGCAGGAAGGAGGTAGGCCTAACTCACTAGCACTCCTCCCTCCCTCAGTGCTAGGGGGAGCCTTTGTGTATCCCAGAGGAGAGAGAGAAATTACGTAATGGTTGTCAGTGGGCGGTCCTTAGTAGTTCACGTTGGGCTCACTAGAGGGCCGGGTATAAAAAGGGAAGTCTAGCCATTTTTTCATCAGAACTCATTAGGCAGAGCGACTTCTCATTTCCCTTGCTAACTATTTATATTCTTCTGACTGATGGGAACTTTCTCTACTACGTTACATTCTTATTTCCTCTTTTCCCTGCCCTGTTTAACTTCCATGGTCCCGTTGGTGCAGAGCTAGTCAGCCAACGTATTATCGCTTGAGTTCTCACGAGATACTTGCCTATTAGATAGCCTATTTTGGAAAGGTTAACTTAGAATAGGATTGATTTATGTTTGTTGCACTTGTATATGCATTTCCCTGTGTGTTATTATTATTATTCCTGTTTTCTGCTGGTCTAGGTAATGCTAGACTGGGGTAAGGCTTTTCTGTGTTACGAGTTGTTGTTTGATGCAGTGGTTAAGCGATAAACCTGCATACTCGTTTCGGTTCAGTGAAGCCTAGGTTATCTTCGCGGCTGACTGTGTTGAGTTTATAATTTACAGTGCGTGAGGGCAAGAGCCTAACCACCCTGTATTTTATTAACAGTTTGTTTTTACTTTGTCAAGGAGCCGGGAGAAAACCAGATACAAGGGATCTGGATTTCTCAAAGTGCACTTGTTAGTTTTAACGTAATATTTTAAACAGTCGTGAGGACTTCGCTAGGCTACGAGCCGTTTTTGCTCAGTCACTGCTACCTTTTTGCCTACAGTACCCCAGCTAGACTTTACTCGATTAGTAGATACAGAATAGTATTGAAGCTTTCCTTATGTATGATATTGTTTATGCACTATTGATTTCATGTGTTGCAAGCTTGGCTACTTTAGTGATTAGTGGCCCACGAGCACAATCCGAGTATGCTATTGCTGTTGCATTTGCGGAGTACTTCCTTTTAATGTTTGCCATTTACTATTGCATATTCTTTTAATTATTCTTATGCCAATTTAAGCCTTTAATAGTATTTAATTGCCAGTGTTTTTGCTTATTGAATTACTGTTCAAAATCCGATACGTACTTCTTACGAGCATCCGAGAAGCATCTAACTTTTTTCAGAAGATTCCTTGCTCGATGCTTAAGGACTATTAATTAACGTAACGTAATAGTGCCGATCCGAAGTAGAGGGTGGTGGACTTCTTAAGTTCATAGTCAAGGGTGGATTACTTCGGCTTCGGCCAACACTATTCTTTGGTGTTGTTGTTTCTTACTTCATTGTTTGATTGTTGACCAGACTAGATAATTCCTGTCTCTTTATTAGTCTGTTGTTGAACACTAGTACCGAGTTCTTGTATACCCTGTTATAGCAGATTAAACTCTGGAGGGTATTGGTGTTTTTTGTTCGGCTAGCAGTACTCAGGGGTTGGGATCGTGTGTTTCCGTTGTGGCAGCGAGCCGTATTCGAGTCCTGATTGAGAGCCCTTGTGTACCCGAGTACCAGTTCGTAACACCAGTGCCACCCATCCTTCCACATCTACATATTTAACATAAAACACTACCAAGTGCCACCCAAGTGCTCTCTCTCTCTCTCTCTTTTTCAGCAAAAAGGTACATATTAGTGATGTAGAAGGTATCCGCCTCTGCGGAGCCCCCGCAGTGAAAATAATGTCTGCATTACTATCCGTTTCCGTATTTTCAGACAACAAAAGCTCCGCAGCATCGTTATCGACCACCGCGTTTTCAGATACTAAAAGCTCCTCATTATTATCCACCTCCGCGTCAAAGAACCCCTGAGGTTGCGGATCTCCACCCATCCAATATTTGTCCTTTCTCTTTTTGTCATAATCCCTTTTCTCTCTCCTTCTTTTCATTCACAGTTCTCTTCTCCATTCCTCTCACTTACCAGTCGCTCTTCCTCTGTATTCATCTCTATTTGCTGTCTCCCTCTTCCTCTCTCCGTCTCTCATTTTTCCTCTTCTCTTTCTCTCTGTATCTCTATCGCAATAGCTAATATGCTATATATAGGCATATCTGGACGCTCAGCCAGCGGCAGTGTTGTCACTCTCACTGCACTTCTTTAAATCATAAGGGCTTTTGGTTTCGGAAGTATTAGGATACGCCTAGGCATCAGAAGTCCCCAAGGTCGTATTTACTTATTTACATAAGCGAGAGTCCTTAACTGAGCTGAGAGACTTGGATTAGTACAGAAACATGAAATTTGGTGCACAAAATCTATTTAACATAGGTAAATGGTGGTTACAGCACAAAGATATAATATATATAAACTTAGGTACTAAAAGGAGAGTAATTGATATTGAAAACAAGGTTACATGGGATTATGAAAGTAAGTACTCTAAATATATACAAATGTGCTAGAAATGAGTCTTTAAGCAACAGCTATTTAACCCTCTACGACATATGACGCGATTTTGAGCCGATTAGGGATACTTTAACCCTTAAAGAGCGGCGCCCGGCTGTAGCCGGGTGCTAATTTGCAGCAAGTTATGAGCATTATTATGGCTTTTAAAGGGTTAAAATAGAGTGCAAATGGCCGGGAGCGCAGCGGGCCACACGTCCGACTCCCAGGGCCTACCGCCGCCCACTGACTCATCCTCCCTGTGTTCTCGAGAGGCCGGCAGTGTAGCCAGTAGTGAGCGTTGCTGGGAAAAATATACCGCTATATGCTAAACTCCCATGTTACTGGTACCACTGTATGAGAACCACGAGTGATACGTAGCTCGTTCTGGTCTCATTTTGAAGCTTTTAGCGCCTAGTTTTTTGCTCTATACATTTCTTTTCATGCAGATACTTGATTTATCTTTCAGGAGGGCCTGAATATGCCCAAAATAGCCCAATTCCACCCCCTAGATAAGGGTTAAAGCCTTTGTTACCATCAGGGGTATTTAGAAACCTTTAGTTTAGTTACTTCAACCTCTGCAGTTGTCTTTGAGTTAGCTGTGGGCAGAAAACTAATTTTGGAGAGGTAGTTATACGAGTGAGAGAACTCTATTTCTTATTGCTAATCTGGCAACCTCTGCATCATATGAGTCTGAAGGGGTTAATATGCAATTTGACAAAATAATAGAGAATGGTTACAACCAAGTTTTTTTTGTTGCTTTTTTTTCTATAGGAGTGAGGGAGACAAAATGCAGAACTGCCTGTAGAAAGTGCCTCCCCCAGAGTTGAAAGAGTGACAGGGCCAAAATCAAGGGATGTTCAGGCCAAAATGCCTGGACACACAGAGTTTGAAGCAATATAAGTCATAGGAAGAAGGAAAGACTGATTCTGGGAGAGAGTTCCAGAGCTCAGCAGTTGAATAGAAGAAAGACTGAGAATAGCGTTTCACTCTTGGGTTGGAGAGTTGCACAGAGTAGGGGTGGAATTGTGTTGCAAGACAGGTACTACGTACCCTACGTTAGAGGAACTGGTATACACTGGGAAAGCTCTGATGAACACTGATTATTGTAGTGGCGATAGAATAGCGAGAGAGATGCAACATTGCGGGGAAGAGAGAGAGATTGCAGAGAATTGGTGGGTGGATGGGAGTTAATGATACGAAAGGCTTTCCTTTCTACTTTGTCTAGGAGTGCGGTGTAAGAGGATCCCCAACACACATGTGAACAATACTCAATACAAGGACGCACTGTGCCCCTGTACAGAGCCAGAAGCTGCGCAGGGGTAAAGAACCCCTTGAGGCGGTTGAGTACACCCAGCTTTTGGGAGGCTGCCTTAGCAAGACTGGTAATATGGTCCTTCCAAGTGAGAGCAGGAGAAAAGGAGACACCGATAATATTGAGAGAAGATGAAGGATTGATTTTTGTATTGTTAAAGTGTAAGGGATAGTCCTCTGGAAATTCCGAACGGGTAGTAAAATGAAGAAATTGGGTTTTGGAAGTATTAAAGCTAACAAGGTTTTCTGTGCCCAAATTGGAAATAGTAGTTAGATCAGAAGATAAGTGTTGCATGGCTTCATTATGTTTGTTTTTGAGGGGCTGATGGCTGGGGCATTCAGGAAAACTAATTGTGTAGTGTAAGGTAGAGTCATCTGCGTATGAATGAATGGATGGAACTGGAGGTACAGTTGAGAAGATCATTTATGAAAATTAGAAAGAGAATGGGAGATAGGATAGAGCCCTGAGGAACATAGGATTAGATAGGATGAGGAAGTGAGCGATGGCCAACCAACCGCAGCTATGGAACGACCGTAAAGTAAATTAGAGACAAAGGCACAGATAGAGGGATAGAAACCGAAGGAGGCTAGTTTAGAAATTAAAGATTTGTGCCAGACTCTATCGAAGGCCTTCAATATGTCTAGTGCGATAGAAAAGGTCTCACTGAAATCCCGAAAGGAGGATGACCAAGAGTTAGTAAGATATGAAAAAAGATCACCAGTAGAGCGACCCTTAAGGAAGCCATACTGGCGATATGAGAGTAGATTATGAGAAGAGAAATGCTTAAGAAATTCGGATGCAAAAATAGTTAAAAAAACTTTTAGAGATACAAGAGATGAGAGCAATTGGACGATAGTTGGAGGGTTGAGAGCGGTCACCCTTCTTTGGGACAGGTTGAATGAGAGCAAACTTCCAGCAAGAAGGAAAGACGTTAGAGGAGAGACAGACACAAAAGAGTTTGCCTAGGCAGGGAGTCAGCACAGCAGGACAGTATTTGAGTACAACAGGAGTCTTAAGGTGTCGGTACCGTTTGATCATGCTTCCTCCTTGTTGTGGACAGCAGTAAAACAAGTGTGAATAAACCAAGATTTGTTTGCATTAGACTGAGAGAAAGAAAATGGAATGTATGCTTCCATGCCCGAGAGGATTACCTTGGTAATGCGTTCAGCACTCTCCGAGGGTCCCCGGCCATGGAAGCAAAAGTCATTACATGGGAAATCATGTAAAGTACTGCCGAAGAGCCTCCCAGTCGCAGCGCCAAAGTGCCACAAGCGCCGCCAGTTGAGAAGATCAGGTAGCCGTACCGGAGAGATAGGACAGGTGACAGATATTAGTTTATGGTCAGAGGAGCCCAAAGGAGAGAACAGATTTATAGTATAAGCAGAAGGGTTAGAGGTAAGAAATAAGTCAAGAATATTGGGCCGATCTCCGAAGCGATCCGGGATACGGGAGGGTTGCTGGACTAGCTGTTCTAGGTCATTTAGGATAAGAAAGATGTAGGCTTATTCACCAGGTTGGTCGGTGGAAACAAAGGAGAGCCATTGGTGGTGGTGAACATTGAAATCTTTTAGGATGGAGATTTCTGCGAAAGGAGAGATGGATAGAATGTGTTCCACTTTAGAACTTAGATAGTCAAAGAATTATATAAGTATAAGGTGTATGATATCGATCAAGGTGAGAGTAATGATATAAGAATTAATGTTCGAGGGATGTTGAAAGGCAAGGTAACATCAGAATCAAAGACAATCAGAGGTTATTCACGGAAACATAAAATAACTTAGGATATTGGTGAATCTTCATGTACAGTATTTTTAGGAGATAGTGTATTCGTATTTTGGGGATGTTATATTATATGTAAATAGGAACTCTGATAGCAGAGACAATATTAACTCAAATGTAAGCAAGGATCACGGCAGCTAATATCTTTTCCAGGTATATCAGGGATGTCAGGTGTTCTATTTTCTCTCTCTGTTGTCAAGGGGGCTTTGGCTCCGTACTTCTTTTCCTTTCTCTTACTTTTCTTCTTCTTGTGTTTATGCTTCTTAGTCTTTACAGGAGGGAAAGAGATGCTGATCTCTCCTGAAGGCTCACAGGGAACCCCAACGAGTTTATAGCAGAAACCCGAATTCTGACCCAGTGCAAGGATTGCCAAATTCTATTTGGGCCTCGCAAGGGAACCTAAACGAGGGTGCATCTGGACAGGGTTTGCTGTTGATGTTTGGCTTTGTATCTCCCAAGGGAACCTGAGGGAGAGTACCTAAAAAGGGAAGCCCGAGCATAAGTGGGTGTGAGCCTGCCGAATATTTGTTCCTCACGCTTCTTGTTTATCTTCTTGCTGGGGTGGCTCTTGGTGGTCTAGAGGGTAGAAACGGCCTTAGTAATGGAACTGGGCTAGTTCTTGTGCCTTTGTAGTGCTTGTCTGTTGTTTTCTTCCTTAGGATCCGTCTCTTTGGCAGGAGAGGTGACAGGTGAGCTGCCAGTTGTACGATGCAGGGTGGCGGTGGGCAGCGCTCTGACATCACGCGTCCTGTGATTGGCTGTGGCGGCAGGCAAGCTAGAAATGAGGTGGCTGGTATCAGGGAAAACCGCTTTGGAGGGGCCACTGCGGTATCTTCCTGTAGTTGTAGAATAGCAATTCTGTTGATGCTGTTTAAGATTAGGGACAGCGTGATGGTGTTGGCAGTTTCTCTGCTTCGCTCTTTCTCTCTTTTGGGCATAACAAGTTTAGTTATAGTTATAATTTATTGTTACGATAGGTGACAGCTTTAGGTATGCTAAGGCAAAGTCTAACCATTCAAAAGTTCATCACCATTGCTAGAACACCTGCAGACCCTGTTCAAGTATTCTCAGGGCAACATGCGTAGTATAGTCAACTGCAGTGACACCTGTCCGAGCGTGACTTGGCAGTGGACCATTTGTCAACACTGATGCGCTGTATAATGCCAACAAGAATCCAGGGTTCTTACCACTAGGCACTGGCAAACTTAGCCTCCATCATGCTTCTAAGACAAAATTTAAGTGCCCACATCTCTATGCTGTCACTAATGACAGTTGCCAGAGATTGCCCTGCCTTTGTCCTTGAACAGCGTACTTAGTAGGAAGTAAGTGGATTTTGTTCAGTTATCCTTCTCATTCATTGGTTACATAACAACGCTATGGAATACTATTCTATCCACCCAGCTCCTTTGGTCATCTTTAACAAATAGACATGGGATTTTAGGGGAAGTTTTTCTTTCTTCATTACAAAATTTGGGGGAAATAATATGCACCATAGTTTGTCTTTACATGAAAATGTTAGGTCTGAGTGCCTTAACTTGTCAAGTGCGGGGAGACTCTTATGAGTTTTACTGGGCCACTGCGGGAAGACTTATGATCCTATGGTTTAAAAAAAAAAAAAAACATTTAAAACACCCGAGTAGCAATTGATTTTTTTTTTTTTTTTTTTTTTTTTGGCCCCTTGGCCATGCCAAATATCACTCCTCCACATCCCCTCCTTGCCCCCTTCCCCCCCCCCCCCCCATTTCAATTATCACCTATTTTCCCTGTTATTCCCTTATTCTTAGGTATGTTTTCGTGCTAACAATAGCGAGTTGCTAGCAGGGCATGGTCATATGTGTTACCAAGCGTGAGAAAGAGCAAGAGATAAGGAGAGAGACGTCAGTGTCTCTCCAGGCATTGTGAGGGGTGGATGTAGGCCAGGCTGGCTCACACTTGATGAATGAAATTCTCTCTCCCATTTCGCGATTTTGACCAGCCAAACACCGTTTCCACTTGTTTTATTATTGTAACTTGTTAATATCTTCATATTAGACGTAAAATAGGCGCATATGGATAAGTATTAACCCTTAAAAAGAGGCTCACCACATAAGTCGAGTTAAATAAAGCTGGACTATGTGGCGGCGCTCGACATAACTCGAGTGGCAATTTCAGCACGTAATGTTGCTGAGAGAGAGAGACAAGTGGTGGCAGGAGAGTAGCGAGTGTATGACTGCTCCAGACCACCGCGGCGAACCTACTGACACGAATCTCACCTCCCTCCTACCTCTCTCACTCGCTATATACGGAATTGTATCGGGAAAGTGGCTAATTACATGCTTTTTGCACTCGCGTTGCACGGTTATTGCAAGAAAACTAGCCATCATAAAAGGATCGTTATGGTGTCATTCGAAAGCTCTGTTTATGCCCTTTCAGGGATAGATACTTGTTTTACGTTCTGGGTCTTATTTAGGCATGAAAATGATCACGTAAACAGCCCTATTTTGGCTAAAAACACCCCGCTGGGCGGTACATATAAATAAACCGCATAGGCCGCTCGTAAAGGGTTAATGATATATATGGTAAAATAACGATTTTAGTGATGTAAACAGTGAAATAGGTCCGCACCAGGACATGGTGTTCAGTGCATACGGTGCGCACTTCTTAGGTTAAGGACACATGTCATTCATGACAGAAAACTATAAGCACACGTGTTCTTTGTAACAGTAAACTATTATACTCATAATTAAGTAATACATCAAAATATTATAAATTTTTCATATACTAATCCAAATATTTGAATAGGTCAAGGAACAAGAATCAATAGTTAAATATGTAGTATTATATATTTAAACAATGACCGCTCCATCAATGGCGTACTACCAATATTCATATTTGGTGCCTTGCTGGCAGGCAAGCTCTCTATACTTTACATCATAGGCGGCATGATTAACCCATTCAGTATCCGGGCATTACTTACGTAAGTTATGATTAGGAACTTTTTCTTTCTTATTAATACAATCGTCTTTCCCAGCAGATTCCCAAATCGCGCAACCCAAAATATTTACCATCGCTCATTTTTCACCTACAATTATCACCTTAACCGTACTTTACTATGCATCAGAAGATAGAGGGAAGGCAATAAATACTATTATATTACATAAAGAAAAACCATGAAACCTCTAATAATTATCGTGATTAACAAATATTAGGATATGTTTCCCAAATACAATGGTGATTTTCCGCAATCAAACTCAGGATATTTAGGAAACTCACGAAATAGTTATATGGGTTTGTAATATGATATCACAAGTATTTTTCCCCTCTTTTCGATGGTTTACTCAGAAATATTCTATCATCAATATTGGAATTTATATAAATATTCTAAAATGGTCGTTTTCCGCTTATATAATATGGCCGTCGGGCCGAAAATATTAATTCTCGGTCGGTTTTAGACAATAAGAATTACTTGTTGTACACTTTATTAAACAGAAATAAAACGAAAACAGGGTATTCTATTAATTTCAGTTAGAAAAAAATATCAAAACCTCTAACTATCATCGTGGAAATGTATGCCGAAAACAAATATTCAGTCCATGTGTAATTAAACGGACAATTTCAAGGACATTTTTAGTGACAACGTAGGTTTTTTAGAAGAGCTCTAAATAGTATGTGTTATGCTCTTTCTATCAGTATCCTCAACATTTAGAAGAGCTCTAAATAGTATGTGTTATGCTCTTTCTATCAGTATCATCAACATTTAGAAGAGCTCTAAATTGTATGTGTTATGCTCTTTCTATCAGTATCATCAACATTTAGAAGAGCTCTAAATAGTATGTGTTATGCTCTTTCTATCAGTATCATCAACATTTAGAAGAGCTCTAAATAGTATGTGTTATGCTCTTTCTATCAGTATCATCAACATTTAGAAGAGCTCTAAATAGTATGTGTTATGCTCTTTCTATCAGTATCATCAACATTTAGAAGAGCTCTAAATAGTATGTGTTATGCTCTTTCTATCAGTATCATCAACATTTAGAAGAGCTCTAAATAGTATGTGTTATGCTCTTTCTATCAGTATCATCAACATTTAGAAGAGCTCTAAATAGTATGTGTTATGCTCTTTCTATCAGTATCATCAACATTTGGAAGAGCTCTAAATAGTATGTGTTATGCTCTTTCTATCAGTATCATCAACATTTGGAAGAGCTCTAAATAGTATGTGTTATGCTCTTTCTATCAGTATCATCAACATTTAGAAGAGCTCTAAATAGTATGTGTTATGCTCTTTCTATCAGTATCATCAACATTTAGAAGAGCTCTAAATAGTATGTGTTATGCTCTTTCTATCAGTATCATCAACATTTAGAAGAGCTCTAAATAGTATGTGTTATGCTCTTTCTATCAGTATCATCAACATTTAGAAGAGCTCTAAATAGTATGTGTTATGCTCTTTCTATCAGTATCATCAACATTTAGAATAGCTCCTAAATAGTATGTGTTATGCTCCTTCTATCAGTATCATCAACATTTAGAAGAGCTCTAAATAGTATGTGTTATGCTCTTTCTATCAGTATCATCAACATTTAGAAGAGCTCTAAATAGTATGTGTTATGCTCTTTCTATCAGTATCATCAACATTTAGAAGAGCTCTAAATAGTATGTGTTATGCTCTTTCTATCAGTATCATCAACATTTAGAAGAGCTCTAAATAATATGTGTTATGCTCTTTCTATCAGTTTTATGTCCCGTTAATATTAAACTTTATATGAATTTTTCCTCCCCGTCATGCGAAGAGTAATCACAAAATAATTCGCCTCAATGTATGCGCGCATTTCACCTACCCCATCTGGTAAACTATATGGTTATGAAATATAGTTCCAGGATTTACGGCAATGAATAAGAATGTTTTGAAAACAAGAATCAAGTCTCTTGATTATATAGGAATATTCTTGTCTCCGTATATACCAGTGACAGTTAGAGCAGGAATATATTACTGTAATGCCCTCGAAAATGTCCCGCACCCACAATAATACTAACCCGAGTTGACGTCAGGTATAGCGTAAAATAGTCGGAGATGGTAAGTCCAATAAACTCATCACGTGATAACACCACGAGACTATCACCTGGTTCTTAAAAATCGGACTAAGGTTGCTATACTTTTAGTACGTCCGTGGTAGTACAGTGGGTTAGCGCGCGGGCCTGGTGGTGATGGTTTGGTCACTAACCAGGGTTCGAACCCCACCCAAGGCATCTCAAAACCTGTGGGTTTTTAGGAGGGTTAAATTCCCTTCAGAGGTTCGTACCCTGCACCAGGTACCAGGAAAGGTTGATCCTAAAGGTAGCCTGGGGATATTTCAGGAGACCATGAAATTCCCTTCACACCCAGCATTTCATTGGTGGCAGCTAGGGAACGTGACCAGGTAGCTACGTGGAGCACCCGTCACGCGAACCCTATACCAACAATATTGAGATTGCTGAGGTAATACAGCTACGATACCTTACGACCTTAAAATAGGCTAGGGACTAGCCCAGTTAAAGAAGGATGTAATGTAATGCCCTCGAAAATGTCCCGCAACCACAATAATACTAACCCGAGTTGACGTCAGGTATAGCGTAAAATAGTCGGAGATGGTAAGTCCAATAAACTCATCACGTGATAACACCACGAGACTATCACCTGGTTCTTAAAAATCGGACTAAGGTTGCTATACTTTTAGTACGTCCGTGGTAGTACAGTGGGTTAGCGCGCGGGCCTGGTGGTGATGGTTGGGTCACTAACCAGGGTTCGAACCCCACCCAAGGCATCTCAAAACCTGTGGGTTTTTAGGGGGGTTAAATTCCCTTCAGAGGTTCGTACCCCGCGCCAAGTACCAGGAAAAAGTTGATCCTAAAGGTAGCCTGGGGATATTTCAGGAGACCATGAAATTCCCTTCACACCCAGCATTTCAATTACCATATACTGTATTGTGTCTGGGAGGATCATTTGTTGGCCACGAACATGGTGACGAGATCCATACCTTTATATATTATTAATTAGCAATGCTATATAAATAAGTAACACCCTGTTCTTAACATTAATCATCAATTACAACCCCAATGTACTTGAATAAATCAATAAAAGCATTTGGTCCTCCCAGGATTCCAACTCGGGACACCACACCCAGAACATAAGTACCTAAACCATTACACCACCAGCACAGTTAATTTCAATCATATATAGACAGAAATTGCACATTAAACCAGTGATTCCAGAAATGTAAAGGTCCTGGGTGAGCGACCTTCCCGCGCTGTTGAATAATCAATAATGGAAAACATTCTTTTAGACCTTTGCTGTCATACTGCATTCAAGGCATTGGGGCTTGCAGTGTTACAACTTATATCACGTAATTCCTTTGTTTTCAGCTTCTCACAGACGGCAAAAGGTGCTATCAGCGCCTTCCCGTGATTTATGGCTAATATATTTAAGATGCAAGGAGAAGAAAATGGGCAGCCGAGATTCCCACAACTAATTCTGGCAGCCAGAACGCAAGAAGAACAAACAGCTAGGATTGCTAGCATAAGCACTTGCAATCCTGTTCAGCCGCAATTCAGCACGGGGACTGAGGCAAGACACCAAGTAAAAAAAAAAGGTATCTACGAGAGGGAACTATTTCAAACTTCCGAGAGATCTTCCCCCCACGCCACTTCAAACAGAGTTCCCACAACAACCACAAATGTCCGAACAACCAGCTGATCACCATACAACCGCCTCCAACCAGTGCACCAGAAGCAACCACCCAACATTCACTCTGCAACCTGCAACATGACCAAAAGTGTGAAAGAATGGCAAACACGTGGAGTTGCCCAATAGAAGGTGCCACCCACTTCGCAAGGAAAGCCAGCAACAACCACAACATCCTGCATCATGTAACATAACACCAATAGTGATCCAAACCAGTGTACCTCAGAAAATCACTTACAACCAATTCCAATCACTCATGTATCAGAACAGCCAAGTGAAATTAACAGGCCAGAAGTGGAGAAATCACCACTAAGTTCTATCATTAATATCTACCCCAGTTACACCAATTCAAGTGTCAAATCAATATCCCCAAATGCACAACTGATAAGTGCACCTAGGATACAAGTTATCACCAGTGCTCCTGGCTCCCTGATTGAAAACAAAGCCAAAAATATCTAGCATGCCCTTATTGCCCTGGAATCACTTATCCAGGACAACGCAGAGTAAAGAGTCACTATGTACACTGAGCAAAGCAGAGTCAAGCATTCAGCCTGCGGGCTTTAACCATATTTTTGGTTCTGAATTCGATACTCCTAGGTTAGAAAGGAGAAAGAATTATATTGATTGTTGTGAAGAAGTAAATTCTTTATTCTCTGACTGCATCAACAAAAATGGGACAGAATATCTCAATCTGGGTCTGCACCAACATAAGTGGGACCAAGATCGAGCCACGCAATCAAAAACAAAAAAGGCCTTGTGCATCAACAAAAATGGGACAGAGATTGAGTCACTAGCCTCGTTGTCATTCTATGATAAGTTCAATCTAGATCAAGAACTTAGTACTAGTAGGTCAAGTCTGCCCAAGCCCCCTAAGCCTGGATTTGTATCAAAGTACTCCATTAAAATTCAGGACAGTAATAATTCTAACTGTCCACCTGCGCCCGGAAAGACTTTATGTTTACCGAGTGCAGGGGATCCTTTAGTTTCTTACCCCAGGTTCAGCGTGGATAGTGGTATCGTGAGTCGCGCTAAGACGAGTTTGCGAAAGAGCCGAGCAGAACGTATCTTGGAATTGTTTGGGCCTGAGCCTAGCTGGGAAACGTGACTACCTCAGTAGTCAAAAGCAAGACAATCTGTGACTCAACTACAGTTTCCGCTCAAACTCGTTCTACCAGTGCTCCCACTCTCTAGGAAGTCCTTTAAGTGCTTTTCCCTAGTTCGTAATTATAACAATGATTACAGTGAGGGCGTAGATTTAGGTATGTCAAGGTTCATTTATTAATTAACGTCAGACAGAAGAATTTTCCTATCTTCCGTTCATATTTATTATCCGTTGCTCCATTTGCGGGAGATCAATACACATTCTATCATGTGGAAAATATGTACATACTTCCTTGAATTCAGGCTACTGGATTCCTCATATTGGAATTATATATCTGTTTGTTCCAGTTGTAAAGACATACACTTACACGTAAATCTTGAACACTTCGACAGACCTAAGTTTATGCGTTCCATATCATTTGGGTACAGATCTAATAGTGAAAGTTTCGTCGCAGAGCTAATTGTTTTCTCAGTCACATAGAGTTGACTATTATAATTATTGTACCTTGATGAATTATATATTCATCCTTATTACTCATTGAGTTATTACAGTTTATATACTTATTCAAGTTGCTTTAACTTATTGTTCATTTTGAGATTAAATATTTTCCTATTTTCCACAACTATCAATACTCCGTTTCCAGTATCGCAGAAACTATTAGTTACTTACCTTTGAGCCATATTTGAGAGCTTTGAATATTAAATTCAGGACTTTATTTCTTGTGATTTGAGACTTATCATCTCTGTGTGTTATTATTTATATGTTCATTTGAAGCATTATTGTTATTTATATATGATTACCATTCTTATTTCTCCAGAGACATATTAATATTGTACCCTAACAGTTAAGGAATAAAACCTGTATATCCTATATCTACGTGTGTTGTGTCCATTGCTTATTACTAGTGTGTAGATTAAGAGAGTTAAGGACAGTCCTCACCCAGTGGAGAAGTACCTAAGTTGACGATAAGCACTGATCCCTAAGTTGGGAATTGCAATCAGATTGTCTCACGTTTCTTGAAAACGTGGTATAACAATATTATTTAGGAAGGCACGAGTCGCGCCTTGGTGCATTTAGAGGGTGGTATGGGAAGACGCAGGTGCAGGTGTATCTTCTGGTAAGCGATTTTTTTTTTTTTTTTTTTTTTTTTTTTAAGAGACAATGAACGGAGGAAGGAAAAACACAGATAAAACAAAAAGGTCCATGTGCCTAAAGGCATCCTCCATTCATAAAATATTTGTAACAACTGGATTTAAACATTTATAGATTGTAAGTTTGTGGAAAGCAATTCGAGGGAAGTGAATTCCAAAGAGTAGTAGCTCTGGGGATAAATGAATTCTGATATGCAGAAGTTCTGCATTGTGGAGGAGAAAGTGTAAATTCATGGGCGCTCTCAGCTGCCCTAGTTCTACGGGGAAAGATGTGGAGAGGCGGCACAATTGAAGCAAGTTCCTCGGAACAATTGCTGTGAAAATATCTGTAGAATAATGCAAGGGATGCAACGTTTCTTCGTATGGATAATGTAGGAAGGTCCTGTGTGATTGCAGGGTTATTGATTAATCTAATAGCTTTATTTTGAATTTTGTCCAACTGCCTCAATGCAACCACTCCACTTCCACCCCACAGAGGTGAACAGTAATCCATCTGAGAACGCACATGACTTTTATATATTACGGCCAACTGCTCGTCAGTGAAGAATTCTCGAACTCTGTACAGGAGTCCCAGTTTTTTAGAGGCATTCTTAGCAATGCTTCTAACATAATGTGTCCAGCTTAAGTTAGTAGTTAATGTTACACCGAGATGTCAATACTAGGGGAAGTGGGAATATTTAAATCATTAAAAAATATATGGGAGTCAGTGAGATTCTGTCGGTTAGAAAATTGAATGTACTTGGTTTTCTGTGCATTAAAGGAAACTAGATTCTCTTGTTTCCATTCATTAATTCTAGAAAGGTCCTGGTTCAGAGAAACTGCAGTGTTTATTTTTGAATTTATAAGATCGGGTTGGGTGAAAGAATTGGTAAATGTGAAGGAACTGTGGAGTGTTGAGTCATCTGCGTAGGAATGTATTGGATTATGAGTGGTAGATATGAGATAATTGATATGAATGAGGAACAGAGTTGGGGCCAAAACTGATCCCTGGGGAACACCAGCATTTATTGAGTGAAATTGAGAATAAAGGCCATCTACCATTACACATATTTTTCTGTTATGAAGATAAGAAGAAATTAGTGGAACTAATGATGCAAGGCCGTAGTGTGACATCTTCGACAATAAGGATTGATGCCAGACTCTATCAAATGCCTTTGATATATCCAGTGCTATTGTATGTGTTTCACCATGTTGGTCTGTAATGGTTAATTATCTATGGGACGTCCATTGAATCGAATGCCACTATGAAAAATAAAATTAAAATATATTTAGACATAATCAGCTTCTGTTTTATGCTTGCCATTCCTTACAAGCTCGACCTCGTTGCCAGAATCCCATGAATATTTCAGTCTTAACTGATGAATGGTCACAAGGTGTAGTGTTTTGTTAGTGGTTCCGTCAGTCGTCCACCTGCCTCCGTTTTTTGCACATAGTGAGTAATTTTTGCATAATTGTCACTGATTAGGCTTGCTAGACATGTATTTTAGCTAGTTAGCCAACATGTATTGTGTATTATTTGTGACCATCACCATTTGAGGATGCCCAAAGTCAGGTCTCCCGTGGTATAATAAAGTGAGGTAGACTGCCATATCAATTTCTGTTTTATTATTTCGTAGCTTGTTTTGCTGATTTGGTGGCCTGTGTTAGCCTAGCTTATCAGGTTCTTCAATTTTGGGGGGTTTCACACATCGGCTAGTTGGGATATGTGAGGGTTTCTTCAGCATTGGTTTATGATTAATTTCATTCCTCCTAACATAGTTTTGAGGGTTATATTTACTCCAACATCTCCTAGAAGGGCTCCTGCGTCTTATGTGAAAGTTTTTGTGTGCTGATGAGGGCTACAGATATGTTCATGATATATATTCTAGCTTCCATGCGCCATGGTAAGGTTTATACAGAGCAACGCGACTTGCCCCCACCCTGTGTAGCCTACAATAATGCCTCCTCTCTAGGTTATAATTTGACAGTTGTTCAAACCTAACAATTAACATATTTTAATGAAGGTAGTGTCGCTCGTTCTGTTTTGCAAGGCCTTAGAAAAAAAAATTAGGTGATTGGGTCTAATCTTGTCTGGTCAGGTGGACCCGCAGAGGGCTGCTCTTGGGCAGCATGATATGCGGGGGTTGTGCAGGGGAATTAGAAGCAAGGGATAGGATCGGGTCAAGGATTAGGGAGATCATGATTAGTTATCCTATTTCTATTGAAAGCCATCTTAGTCAAATACCTTTCATGTACTTCTTTCCCGATGGTCTTCCTCAGCACTGGGGTTGACATCAACCAATGGTCTTCCTCATTGCTGGGGTTGTCATCACCCGATGGTCTTCCTCAGCACTGGAGTTAACATCACCCGATGGTCTGTCTCAGTGCTGGGGTTGTCGTCACCCGATGGTCTTCCTCAGCACTGGGGTTAACATCACTGATGGTCTTCCTCAGTGCTGGAGTTGACATTAACCGATGGTCTTCCTCAGCACTGGGGTTAACATTAACCAATGGTCTTCCTCAGTGCTGGAGTTGTTGTCACCCAATGGTCTTCCTCAGCACTGTGGATGACATCAATCGATGGTCTGCATCAGTGCTGGGGTTGTCGCCACCCGATGGTCTTCCTCAGCAATGGGGATGACATCAACCAATGGTCTTCCTCAGCACTGGAGTTAACATCAATCGATGGTCTGCCTCAGTGCTGGGGTTGTCATCACCTGATGGTCTTCCTCAGCACTGGGGTTGACATCAACCGAAGGTCTTCCTCAGTGCTGGGGTTGTCGTCTCCCGATGGTCTTCCTCAGCATTGAGGTTGTCATCAATCCTTATTAATCTGATAGTATTCCAACGATTTGGTTCCACTATTGATTAATTGGGAGGGCAGT
The DNA here is from genome assembly GCA_032716605.1 of Paralithodes platypus. NCBI lineage: Eukaryota > Metazoa > Arthropoda > Malacostraca > Decapoda > Lithodidae > Paralithodes > Paralithodes platypus. Next base: position 31,587,956 of record CM064564.1, on the reverse strand, counting down.
CTCCTGAGCACTTGGTTGACTACCCAACACCTTTGACTGTCGCTTCTTATGAATTCCCGATAAGATCGATCAATGTCTAAGATCCCGATGCTTGTCCACACTTTCTTCCGACAGTTGTTCATGAAATAGGGCCCGATGGTCTGACAGATGCTCAGCATTATCGGCCCACCCTCATGATGTTTCAATCCCGATCTCCCGATGGTAAAGCCTGAGATGGGTTATCTGAGACGGAGTTTCGTCATGAGATACTCTTAAGGTATAATAATATCACTCACAGGTTCAATTCATTACATAAGCAGGCTGCTAAGTGTTTTGATACCCACATATAACGATAAAATGCATGCTGAATGTCTGGAAGATGGGGAAAGCATTAGAAATAGATGGAGTGTGTGGGGAAATGCTGAAGTATGGTTGTGAGATGTGTTAATGTGGTCGGCTGACCCTTTGTCAGAGTCAGGGTTGGTGTCCTCTACTTCCCATAGCCCCTTCTATCTTTTTCTCCTTCTGCATCTCTAATTTTTTCAAATGGCGTAGGGATGCGGCGACCCCAACGCCCGCCACTTTCTGGTGTAGGTAGCCTCCTCTGTGGTGGAGGGGTGAGAAATTTCCAACACCGCTTTTCTCCGGCGAGACGTAGAAGTCGGCTAAAGGGGATCGGGGGCGGGGGGCCTGGTATCCTTCTCCCCTTAAATAAATCTACCAAAAAAACGAGACAGAGATAGGGGCGAGGGAATGCGTTCGTGGTCCCGGACCCTAAGAATAGGAGCTTTGAATGTGCGTGGATGTAGTACGAATGAGAAGCGAGAGGATATTGGAAGGTTATTTGAAAGAAGGATGTATGATGTCCTTGCACTGAATGAAACAAAGATGAAAGGAGAGGGAGAAGTGGATTTTGGAAACGTGATAGGTAGAAAGTCTGGAGTAGACGAGGGAGTCAGGGGGAAAGAAGGAGTGGCTATTATTGTGAAGGAGGAGTTGAGAGAGTTTATAAAAGAGTGGAAAGAGGTGTCATCAAGGCTAATGTGGGTGAGAATGCGGTTTAAGGGTGAAAGGTGGGTTTTTGTAAGTGCGTATGGACCAGGAAGTGAAAGAGAGTTAGACGAGGTAGAGGGTTTCTGGGAGGATTTGAGAGATTGTCTACAAGGGTTTGATGAAAATGAAAATGTTATAGTTTTAGGGGACCTAAATGCTAAGGTAGGAAATGAGCCTGTTGAGGGAGTCATCGGTAGTTTTGGTGTGGATGGTGTAAACGAGAGTGGAGAAAGACTGAAAAATGTATGTGAAGAGTGTAGATTGAGTGTAGGTAATACGTTCTTCAAAAAAAGGCGTATACACAAGTACACCTGGCATAGACTTGTGAGGGGAAAGATTGTAGAGAGGGCATTGATGGATTATGTGCTGGTGACAAGGGAAAGATTGTGTAGACTGCTGGATGTGAATGTGATGAGAGGTGAGGTGGAGGGTATGTCAGATCATTACCTGGTGGAGGGAAAGCTAAGAGTTAAGAGTTACAGGAGAATAAGAGACAAGTGTGAAGTAAGAGAGGTAATAAAAGTTAGTGAGTTAGAGAAGAGTGAAAAAGAGAGGGAGTACAAGGAAAGACTAAATGAAAAGTGGATGGAAGTGAGAGAGATGGAAGAGAGAGAAGTAGAGGTTGAATGGCAACAGTTTAAGGAAGGAGTGAAAGCAAGTGCAGAGGTAGTATGCGGCAAAAGGAAAGTAGGAGGCAGAGGTATCAGGAAGGGAAGCGAGTGGTGGAATGATATGGTGAGAAAGGCAGTTGAGGAGAAGAGACAGTGTTTTGAGAGGGTTTTACAGGATGGTAGTGTTGAGGTATGGGAGAGGTACAAGGAGAAAAGGAGAGAGGCAAAACGGAAAATTAGAGAGGCGAAAAAAGATGCAAACGAAAGGTGGGGCCAAAGGCTGAGTGAGAATTTTGAAGAACGAAAGAAGATGTTCTGGAAGGAGGTAAATAAAGTAAGGATAGGAGGACAAAAGAGGGAAGAGTCAGTGAAAGATGAAAATGGAGAATTACTAGTGGAACCAGTTGAAGTGAGGAAAAGATATGCCGAGTATTTTGAATCTTTGTTAAATACAAGAGATGGAAGAGAAGCAGTGATTGAAGCAGAGGTGGATGGAGATAGGTTACCAGGCCACCCAGGTGGCCGGGAATGAATGAAAGGATTGAGGAAAATGAGGTGAAAGAAGCAGTGAAACAAATGAGAGCGGGAAAAGCAGAAGGTTTGGATGGTATTGCTGTGGAGTGTATAAAGAAGGGTGGAGATGTGATAATAGATTGGTTGGTGAGACTTTTCAATGTGTGCTTTGCTGTGTCAATGGTACCAATAGACTGGAAGAGTGCATGTATTGTGCCGTTGTACAAGGGGAAGGGAGATCGGCAGGAGTGTTCAAGTTATAGAGGTATTAGTTTATTGTCAGTGGTTGGAAAGCTGTATGGCAGGGTGTTGATAGAGAGGATAATAAATTGTACGGAAGTTGCAATAGGAGAAGAACAGTGCGGTTTTAGGAGGGGAAGAGGGTGCGTGGATCAGATGTTTGCAGTAAGACAGTTATGCGAGAAATATTTAGAGAAGCATAAGGAGATATTTTGGGCTTTTATGGACTTGGAAAAAGCGTATGATTGTGTGGACCGTGAAGCAATGTGGAAGGTGTTAAGGATTTATGAAATAGGAGGAACTTTGTTAGAAGCAGTTAAGAGTTTGTATGAAGGGAGCAGAGTGTGAGAGTAGGAAATGGTGAGTTGAGTGAATGGTTTGAGGTAAAGGTAGGTTTGCGACAGGGTTGTGTAATGTCACCATGGCTGTTTAATATGTTTATGGATGGTGTGGTGAGGGAGGTGAAAAGGAGAACTATGGGAAGAGGATTGGGTTTAGTAGGAAAGAATGATGGTAGAGATTGGGAGTTGAATCAGTTGCTGTTCGCTGATGACACAGCATTGGTGGCGGATTCTGATGAGAAACTGCAGCGGGTAGTCAAAGAGTTTGGTGTGGTTTGTGGAAGGAGGAAACTGAAGGTGAACGTCAATAAAAGTAAAGTAATGGTGTGTAATAGGGGAGAGCATAGGGTGAATCTAGATGTGAGGCTGGATGGGGAAATATTGGAACAAGTAGAGTGTTTTAAATATCTAGGAGGAACGATAAGCAGGAGTGGAGGTATGGAAGTGGAGGTAAAAACAGAGAGTGTGTGAAGGAAGGAAGGTTTTCGGAGCAATGGGAAGTATGTGGAAGGACGAGAAATCTCGGAGTGAAAGTAAAAAGTGCACTGTATCAAGGAATTGTTGTGCCAACAGTGATGTATGGGGCTGAGACATGGGCTCTGAAGAAAAAGGAGAAAAGAGGGCTGGATGTGATGGAGATGAGCTGCTTGAGGAGTATGTGTGGAGTTACTCGTAGAGACAGATTGAGGAATGAAGAGATACGTAGGAGAGTGGGGCAGCAGGAACATTTGTCAGCCAGAGTGGACAGAAGGGTGCTGAGCTGGTATGGTCATGTTGAACGAATGGGAGATGAAAGGCTTACAAAGAGAATATGTATGTCAGGTACAAGGGGAGATAGAAGGGCAGGAAGACCCCCATTGAGATGGAGAGACTGTGTAAGAAAGGCTTTGGATGATAGAGGAATGACTATAGATCAGGCAGGGGAAGTGGTGGTGGACAGGAGTGAATGGAGAATGCTTGTGAATAGTTGAGTGAACACGTGGTCATTTGGAGTAAGGGGTCGGGCGCAAGTTCGACTAGATAATAGTCCATCAGGCGCCTGGCCCGGGGGGACGATTAATATGAAGGGTGTGCCTGGAAGTGTGGTGGGAGGGCTTGTGGCTTTGGCTCCGCTGCATGTCTGCCTGCCGAGATCGGAACCTCTCCGGGTGGTCAGGGGCCGGGGAGTGCTGGAGCGACCTTGGTAACCCTGGTCTCTGGGTCTTCTCCTGGGTGACCTGGATGTGTGTGAGTTTGTGTTTTTTATCTGTGTTTATTTTTTGTTTTATGTTGTTTTTGTGTTTTCCCTGTTCTTGCTCTGTCTTGAGTCGGCTACCCCCAAAATGGGGATTGGGCCTGAGCATATAGATAGATAGATAGATAGATGGTTGTGAGATAGTGATTGAATGAGTGTGGAAAATGTGTATACTAGCATGGGAGAAGGGAAGTGCAGCCTGGAAAACGGGCATAATAGTCTCTCTGTATAAGGGTAAAGGGGAGAGAGGAGTGTGTGAGGGAAGATGTACAGTAGAGTAGTGATCGGGAGAGTTAGAACGAGAATGGAGAAATGGGTAGGTGAGGTTTAGGAAGGGAAGAGTGTGTGTAGACCAAATTTTTGCCTTGAAAAGTGTTGTGTAGAAATATCTGGAGAAGGGACAAAAGTTGCATGCTGCCTTTATGGACTTGGAGAAAGCCTACACCAGAGTTGATAGAGAAGGTCTGTGGAAAATAGGCTATTGAGAATATAAAGAGTAGCTGGCAACTTACTGAAAACAGTGAATAGCATGTATGAGGGTGCAAAGGCGGCAGTACATGTGGAGAATGAACAGAGCAAGTTATTTGATCTGAATGTTGGGTTAAAGCAAGGATGTGTCATGTCCCCGTAGTTGTTCAATGTATATATGGATTGAGTAATGATTAATACACGGAAGAGCAGTGGATGTTGGTGTACTGCTGATAAGGAAGGGAAGTAAATAAGTGGAAGTTGCCCGTACTGCTCTATGCTGGCGATACATTTCTGATGAGTGATAGTAAGTGGGAGTTGCAGGGTCTGATAAATTTGTTTGCAACAGTGTGTGAAAAACGGAATCTGAAGGTAAAGATCATGCCTGATAATTTAAATAAAGTCACAATTGCCAACATATCTGATTACCCTCTCACTTTGCCAAAAGGGTTAACAATAGGTGAACTAGAAACCCATAATGAAGACCTGTCCCTATCAGATAATGAGGCCCCTGTTCCTCCCCCTAAATTGCCTGAGATTCCCCCACAATTGACAAACCAGCAAAGACAAGATCTACAGAGGTTAATGACTTCATTCCATGACATCTTCACCACATCAGCCAGGGACGTTGGGAAGACTCAAGTGCTAAACCACCCTATTCACACCGTAGGACCCCCCATTCGCCAGCCTATTAGACAAAAAAAAACATCCAGCGCCAAGAAGAAGAAACACATGTACAAGATATAATGGACTCAGCTCAGGTGTTATTCACCCCTCGACTAGTCCATGGTCTTCTCCAGTAGTACTTGCGAGGAAAAAAGATGGGTCAACAAGATTCTGCATCGACTACCGCCAGCTGAACGATGTCACCATCAAAGATGCCACCCCACTGCCTCGCATCGATGATTCACTAGATTCCTTGCATGGAGCTAGATGGTTCACCACCCTCGATTTACAGGCAGGATATTGGCAAGTCCCAGTCGTACCAGAACATCAAGAGAAAACTGATTTTTCCACCAGCCAAAGAACTATTGCAAACCAAATAAGAACCAAGCTGCAACAAAATTTGAACTCCACTGATTGGCCAAGCCAGGTTCGAATTGTGCAATGGAGAATTAACATCTGTCCTCATGAAGATGGCATAACCCCTCACGAAAGGATATTTGGAGAACCACCACTACTGCTCCCCTTAACCCCTCCAATACAAGCGACGGCGAATCGCCGTTAGTAATGTAGTTTCCTTGTAACTGTCTGTACAAGCCTGTACCTGGTACCACGACCGTTTGAGCACTGCTCTCGATATGGCAACACTTCTCAGCTTATATAAGACCCACTGAAGGGTGGGAGGGCCAGTCTTCTCTCATCTCTTGAGGTGGAAAGGTGCTCTCTCTTGCCATTTTAGCCACAGTGCTTGGGACTTTTATTACTGTATCCTACAGTAGAGTACGGGTTAAGATACCTGTCAGTCCCATCCGAACCCTCATCTGACTTCAACCAGTCACTCGTCCATCTACGCAACCGATTACGACAGCTCCAGTACCTACAAGACCTGAAACCCGACGAAACTCCCAAGGTCAGCCCACACCACGTCGGCTACCTTGTAATGGTGGCTCAACATCCCGTGCCGTCAAAATTAAAACCGCGGTTCAAGGGTCCCTTTGAAATTCTGACCGTTTCAAATTGTTACCAATTCACGGTAAACTACTATGGGGAATCACGCACATATCGAAACCGCTATGTATGCCGATTCCAGCCTCTCGATAATAACATCAATATGTTGGCTGACCCTAATGATAATGGTGCATGCCCCACTACTAATCTTGACCCTTTACCAACCCAAACACAGAACCAACCAACTACCCCTACCCCAACCTTACACCCCATTACCTCGTATCCCGATCCCTAAACTAAAATGCCCCCTTCCTACTCCTCACCCTTGTCCAACCCCAATGCCCTCATTTCCTACTGTAACTATCCTGCATCCATTCCCCCAACCACTCAAGCCCTCTCAGCTCCGCCTGGTTTCGTTCCTCTTCCTTCCACCCTATCCCATTCCTCATCCCTTCCTAATTCCTCTACCCAAACCATTCCAATTCCAACAAAACCTATCCTACCTATCTCTCATCCATCGCCCACCTCCTCTTCCTCCGCCAATACGGAAATCCCTACCTTTACTCCATCTCCCCCAACCCAAATCTCAACACCTCCATATCCTTTCCTACCCGTCCAACCCTCCACCCCTAACCTACAACCTTCTTTACCCCACATTCTTCCCATTACTTCCACCTCCCATCCTAAACCAAAACCTAAACCCCAATGCCCTTTCCACTCCAAACCCAGAAACCCTGTTTCCTCACATCCCCAGCATTAACACCTTCGCCATCTCCTATCCCACAGCCTGTGTAATCCCGGTATGGCCACCGCATCACCAAGCCTAGGAAATGGGAACCAGCAGTGACAAAAAGGAGACAAACCCCAACTCCAACCCCACCAGCGCAACCAGACACCATGCTCACAAACCTCACGCCTGCCTCTACATCTGCACCTGACCAAGCAGCCCCAGCGGCGTCCAGCTCACCTCGCCAGTCTCCAAACAAAACCCCCTAAACATCGCATTAACTTCAACCCATCCCCCCTCTTTGCCTAGCAACAATACCCCCCATAAAGCAAATCATTCTAATGACCTCCCCCTTCCTTCCAACCCATCAAGTGACCCTAACCCTCAAACTTCCATCATTCCCTCCCCAGACTCATCTCCCATTATGAAACTAGCTAAGCTCTCCCTCCACGTACACAATGAGGACAGAAACATATATAACTTCCCCTAGACAACTCTTAAATATTCTCTCCCATTCAGATGTTCCTCTTCCCCTCACCGTGTTTAGATACACAAATGGCCATAACAACTTCACAGCCAGAGTGTGGTATTACTTCCTCCACCATCTCCAGCTCTACATACACACCGAGACTTACAAGAAAATTATGCTCTAGCTCAGAGGTCGGGACTATTTTTTTGGAAGGCGATGGTGAGATGACGAAGGATAAAATTATTCCTGAGGCACCTGCCAGCCATCTACCACCCATGACTAGCATACCAGATCAAACCATCCACGTTGCTATCATAAGAACCTGCAGTGGCAACCAGATGGACCGAGTAAGCAACAACAACAAGAGAAGGCCAAAGAGAGAAAACGCGGCTCGGAGGGGAAATTACGATAGCCGCCCAGAGCAACACGTGGCCGCACGGTACTCCAGCAACACTATGCAAGTTCATCACCAACCACTGCAATGTGCCCCCGTAGAGTATCAAAATCATAGTGAAGTGTATGTTAAGGTGCAAAGTGAATATTTAGAACCAGTGCTAACCCATCACAATAGTGCAAATAATGAAGAAATGAACAGGCAAGAAATAACAGAACAGCCTCACATGTCATACACAAATATCCCTCAGATCCAGTACAACCCAAATACCAACGTTAAATCAATGCATGCATCATCCTCAAATAATTCCCAAGTGCAAACAAACCCTAATGCGACCGGCTCCCTGAAAGAACACAAAGACAGATTTTTGTTTTCTATGTTATTGAGTGAGGCAAAATGCAGAACTGCCTATAGCGAGTGCCTCCCCCATAGTTGAAAGAGTGACAGGGCCAAAATCAAGGAACGTTCGAGCCAAAATGCCTGGACACACAGAGTTTGAAGCAATTTAAGTCATAGGAAGAGGGAAAGACTGATCTGGGAGAGAGTTCCAGAGCTCAGCTGTTGAGTAGAAGAAAGACTGAGAGTAACGTTTCACTCTCGGGTTAGAGAGTTGCACAGAGTAGGGGTGGGATTGAGTTGCAAGACGGGTACCACGTGCCCTACGTAAAGAAGGTGGTATACACTGGGAAAGCTCTGAGGAACACTGATTATTATAGTAGGATAGAATAGCGAGAGAGATGCAACATTGCGGCGGAGAGAGAGAGATTGCAGAGAGTAGGTGAGTGGACGGGAGTAAATGATACGAAAGGCCTTCCTTTCAACTTTGTCTAGGAGAGCGGTGTGAGAGGAACCTCCCCACACATGTGAACAATACTCAATACAAGGACGCACTATGCCCCTGTACAGAGCAAGAAGCTGTGCAGGGGAAAAGAACCCCCTAAGGCGGTTGAGCACACCCAGCTTCTGGGAGGCTGCCTTAGCAAGACTGGTAATATGGTCCATCCAACTGAGAGCAGAACCGCTGGGAGTTCCTTACGGGTAGATAGATGGAGAAATTGGGTTTTGGAAGCATTAAAGGTAACAAGGTTTTCTCTGCCCCAATTGGAGATAGTATTTAGATCAGAATTTAAGAGTTCTATGGCTTCATTACGTTTGTTGTTGAGGGATTGCTGGCTGGGGCGAATTGAAAAACTAATGGAGTAGTGTAAGGTTGGATCGTCTGCGTATGAATGGATGGGAATTAAGGTACAGTTGAGCAGATCATTTATAAAAATTAGAAAGAGAATAGGAGATAGGACAGAGCCCTGAGGAACACCGGAGTTTATAGGGTGAGGAAGTGAACAATGACCGTCCACAACCGCGGCTATGGAACGGCCGGAAAGGAAATTAGAGACAAAGGCACAGATGGAGGGATAGAAACCGAAGGAGGATAGTTTGGAAATTAAAGATTTGTGCCAGACTCTATCGAAGGCTTTCGATATGTCTAGTGCAATAGAAAAAGTCTCACCAAAGTCCCGAAAGGAGGATGACCAAGAGTTAGTAAGATATGAAAGAAGATCACCAGTAGAGCGACCCTTAAGGAAGCCATACTGGCGATCTGAGAGCAGATTATGAGAAGAGAAATGCTTAAGAAATTTGGAAGCAAGAATAGTTTCAAAAACTTTAGAAAGACATGAGATGATAGCAATTGGACGATAGTTGGAGGGTTGAGAGCGGACACCCTTCTTTGGGCCAGGTTGAATGTGAGCAAACTTCCAACATGAAGGGAAGACATTAGAGGATAGACAGAGACGAATGGGTTTGCCTAGGCAGGGAGTCAGCACGGAAGCACAGTTTTTGAGAATAACAGGAGGAACACCGTCCGGACCGTACGCCTTATTAGTATTAAGCCCAGAGAGGGTAGAAAGTACATCTTTAGAAGAGATTAGGATATTAGGCATAAGTAAGAGAGAGGAGGGTGGAGAGGGAGGAATAGCACCGGAATCATCCAAGGTGTACAAGAAGTACTGCCGGAGAGCCTCCCAGTCGGCAGCGCCAAAGTGCCAGAAGCGCCGCCGGCTAGGAGGATCGGGTGGCCGTACAGGAGAGATAGGACAGTTGACAGAGATAAGTTTATGGTCGGAGGAGCCCAAAGGAGAGAAAAGATCGACAGTATAAGAAGAAGGGTTAGAAGTTAGAAACAAGTCAAGAATGTTGGGCCGATCTCCGATGCGATGCGGGATACGGGTGGGTTGCTGAACTAACTGCTCTAGGTAATTTATGATAGAAAAGACGTAGGCTTGTTCACCAGGTGGGTCAGTAGTGTGAGAGGAGAGCCATTGGCGGTGGTGAACATTGAAATCTCCTAAGATGGAGATTTCTGGGAAAGGAGAAATGGATAGAATGTGTTCCACTGTAGAGTTTAGATAGTCAAAGAATTTGGAAAAGTTGGTAGAGTTAGGGGAAAGATAGACAGCACAGAAATATTTAGTAAGAGAATGACAGGAAAGTTTGAGCCATAAAGTAGAGAATTCAGAGGAGTCGAAATCGGGAACACTAAAGCAAGTGAGTTTGTAGTGCACATATGCACAACATCCGCCTTGGGCTTTGAAACTAGGATAGAGAAAGTAGGAGGATACAGAGAAGGGGTTGCTGGATGTTGCTACAGACACCTGAGTTTCGGTGAGGAAGAGAAGATCAGGTTTGCAGGAGGAGAGATGGTGTTCAACAGAGTGAAAGTTAGAGGAAAGTCCGCGAATGTTGCAGAAATCAATAGAAAGAGTAACAGGCCGAGGTCCAGGTACTTTTGTTGGGTCGTCAGGGGATGGTCGGTCGGGTGTGGGGGCATTTATGGTCCCCCCCCTGGGGACTCCGAGGCTGGGCTGAAATTCATAATTTTAAATTTTTTTGGTGTGCAGGAATGAAGTGTGGTGTGCATGTTTAATTTAGTGAAGTGGATAGGAGGAGGAGATGTTTGTGAGAGCTAGCTGGATTGCTCTCAGTGTAAATGAGGCACAAAGAAAATCAGTAAGAGAGGCCAAGCAAATTAAACAGGAGTTCCAGCGACTCTTTATCACATGCCTATAACCTCACCTGGGCCCTGATCGATTGGTGCCTACAATGCCCCTCTTGCCCCGAAACCGGGCAACGAAAACGCCCGACAAAAACGGAGTCACTATGCGCGCTGAACAAAGTAGAATCAAGCAATCAGCCTACTGGCTTAACACCTTTTTTGAGGTCTGAACTCGAAGCTCCCAGGATAGAATCTTGAAGAATTGAGTTCTTTATTTTCTGGTGATCCATACCAAAGGAGGCCAGAAAATAGTTCAATCGGGATCTTCTCCAAATGTGAGATTCCGATTGAATCGCAAGATCTTGTGCAAAGCAGCCTCATGAGTCTTTCTCATGACTTCGTATTAACAGATAGGAATGAGATAGTCATTGGCTGCTATATCTTTCGATAAGTTCATTATAGATGACCCAATTACTGCCAGTGCAAGTCTAGTTAACACTACTCAGCCTAGGCTTGCATCACCGTACTTCTTCGAAGTTCAGGACAGTGAATTTATTAACTGTCCACCTACGCCCGGAAATATCTTAAGTTTACCGAGTGTAGGGGATCCTTTATTGTCATCCTCCAGGTTCAGCGTGAATAGTGATCAAGTGCGTCGTGCCAAGACGAGAGAGAGGAGAAGTAGAGCAGAACGTAAACTGAAGTTGTTTGGGCCCGAGCCTAGCTGGGAAGTGTGAAATCCCAGGTCCCTGTAGTCAAGAACCAAGACAACCGTGCCTCTACCAGTGTGCTCCAAACTCAATCTCCCAGTGTTCTACTCTCTATGCAATCCTTTAAGTGTTTTTCATGTTCGTAATGGTAGCGATGATTACAGTGAGGGTTTAGACTGAGGTATGTCAAGGTTCACAGTGTTAACGTAAACTAAGAAGAATTTCCATTCTTCCCTTACTTGTTTATTATCCGTTGCTCTGTTTCGGGAGAACAATATACACTTATATCGTGCGGAAAATATATATATATACTTCCTCGAATTCAGGCTCCTGTATTCTTCGACATGGAAATATATATTGTATATGTTTATCCGGTTATAAAGACCTACACCTACACGTAAAAGTTGAACACTTATTCAGACCTGAGTTTATGCACTACTTATCATCCGGGTACAGATCCAATAGTGAAAGTTCAGTCGCAGAGTAAGTGCTTCCTCAGTCACATATAGATGACTAATATTTCAACCATACGTTTATGAAACTATCTTTCATATATATTGCTCTTTGAGTTATTACAGTTTAATTACTTACTCAAGTTACTTTAACTTATTGTTTGTTTTGAAATAAAATACTGTCCTATTGTCCATACTTATCAGTGCTACGCTTACAACATACGCAGTAACTATTATTTACTTACATTCAAGCCATATTTGAGAGCTTTGTATATTTATTTGAGACTTATCCTCTCTGTGTGTTATTCTTCATATGTTCATTTGTAACATTATTATTCTCTTTATATGAATGTTATGTTTACTTTTCCAGAGACATATTGAGATTGTACCCTAGCTATTAAGGAATAAAACCTGTATATCCTTTACTTGTGTGTTTTGTGTCCATTGCTTATTACCAGAGTGTTGTTTAACCCGGGAATGGCGAGAACACTCTTAAGAGGTTTTGGTGGGCATGGGCGAGGACCCTCTGAAAAGGTAAGGCCCCCCAAAAAAAAAACTTTTAAAAGGTCCCAGTAGAACTTTAAAAAAAAAAAAATCCATACCTCATATCACTTATTCACATGTGTCAATATCCCCCCCTTCCCCCCCCCACCCCCCCTTCAATTATCACCTATTTTTCCTCTTATTACCATCTTCATTGGTGTATTTATCATGCCAATATCTGCAACCCGGTTCCTGGGTGTGGTGTTGTTGCTACCGAGCGTATAAATGCAAGAGAATGAGGGAGGGGAGGTTCAGTGTGGCTGTAGACTCCAGAGAGAGAGGGTGTACGTCGCTGCTGGCTCACAATTCATTAATGGACCGGCCAACTATAATTCGCGATTTTGACCATCCAATCGATATTCCCACTTTTTTTATTGTTGTTACAGGTTACTATCTTCATATTCGACGTAAAATAGGCGCATGTGAATAATGTAAAATAGGCGCATATGAATAAGTAATAACACTATTTATCGTAAAATGACGATTATAGGCAGGAATGGAGCTTAATTAATATTGCCGCCCAGAACTGTGGTGTTCACTACACCCTGCACGTGCATGCCGGGTTAATAGAGCTAAGGCTGATCCCTACCCAGTGGAGAGGTACCTAAGTTGATGTTTCACGCTGATTCCTAAGGTGAAAATTGCAATTCTTGAAAACGTGGTATAACAGTACTATTATTTTTGTTTTATTTTGTATAGTGCCATCTGATTCAATTGACGTTAAATAGGTAATTAATTATGCTGACTATGATGTAGAGTATTTGGGAGCTCTGGTTAATGGCCTGTCCCTATAGAGGGCTCGCCTGCTGGCAGGGCACCAAATATAAATATTGGCAGTATGTCATTGATTCCAGGGCCTCCTAATAATATTAGGTTCTCTCAACCCTTCGGTGATCAAACCTATAGTGTCTTTTGTTTCATACCGGTTGTATAGATAATTTCTCATATTTTGCAAGAATAAACTTGTATTCAAACACATTATGAAAGATTGAAAATGACTCTTTCTAGTTTTCTATGAACAATTATAATCTGTGTTACTGACCTTGAAAGTAAGGCGAGTGACGAGCAGAGCGGCAGGCACAACCAACACTACGGCCAGGATGATGGCAGGGGAATAGTCCGACATCTCTGGTGGCACACACAACAGACATATTTATCAGTCATCATTATGTTTGATTATGGCACCCATTTCTCACCGAAATTAAAAGCCGTCAGTGTTGAGTTTGGATATGACAATGTTGACTTCTTTTGCCAATAATCTTTCTTCCTGTCAACAATTTTACCAAAAACGTCCCCCTATAAACCCAACCAAAATTCCTATCAAAAGCCAAGAATGGCAAATTATCTGGAAGTCTTCCCATGCTAGAGTGTCACCACTGGTAGCAAGCGGGACATTCCTGCTGTAATGATAGTATGGGAAGGCTTCCAGTAATATCGTCATTCCCCGACTTTTGAAACAAGTATTGCCATCACAGGAAGACAGATAGTTTATTAACATAGCAAATCAATGACAACAACAGCACTTTGACGGACATGGTGCTTTTAATTTCGACTGAAATCGGCCTAATATGTCACAATGCATGTGTCATTTCTAGAGGCACACACAACATGATTATAAATGACTATATGTTCTTGGTACTAGGAATGTCAGTTGTGCCCTATTCCTATTCCACACATGGTTTAACAATCTGAGGATTGTGGGATCCGGGGAAATAAAAGACATACACTGCTTTTGGTATGGGTACCATGAGGAAGAAGATTGATCACAACTTCATAGATGCAGTCAGAGACTTCTTCACTTATGTAGGGTCTATGTAGGGTTGTTGTGTATATATTACTTATCACAGGCTTGTTGTTACAATCCTTAAGCTGTACTTAAGAACAGAAAAATATAAAAATAATGTACTCTGGAGTTTTATCATTACTGGCTCAAAGGCGGAGCATGTGCAGACTGCAGTGTCAGCCTGAATTTAATTTAGGAACTTGGTTCCTGGGCTCCTTTAATCTGTCTTTCCCTCATCCTATGACTTACTCTCTCACACTTGCTTAAGTTTCTTGGAAACTTACTACCACTACCGTTCACTCTCAAGCGCTAATTGCAGCACCACGAGACATGTATGTTATCACTCTACAATAATCACCCTCAATATTCGCGTCTACATGCAATATATTATACATCCAAAGATAGAGCAAGACCCAGGCTATTATATGACCGGTAATAATCCCATAGGATAACATTTTCAAAACAAATATCGATACATATGATATATATAATAGTTTTTCTGAGTTTACACCATCGTAATTTTGTTATAAGCTGAGTAATATTTTTGTTTTCTGTATGAAACTAAAGCATTTTAATGCTCATTCCAAATGTGTCATCAGCATTTATCTATAATCAATAATTGATTGTATATGAATAAAATATATATCAGTATTTGGTCAATAAATATGATGCACGCATAACCAAAATATTTATTCTACATCGATTTTCAGCAACAAGAATTACGTTTAGTACAATCTATTATATCTCAATAGTAAGAGAAAAGGTCAATCTACAAAATACAAACAAATATCACCGATAAAGGTGATACAGAGCAAAACAAGTTTATGTTTTACCAACATCTTTCGAATTCGCACCATCATAAATCAGAATTTTCAGTGACAACAAAAGGTGTCTATATAATAAATGACGAGTATTTTTCATGTCCTTTCCAAAAAAGCAACAAGCATTTTTCTATCGTCAAGAGTTATATTTATATGAATATAATATTATAATAATAGCACAAGTGTATATGATCGCAGTTCTTGAACTTGTATACATTAGCGTACATAATTTTTAGGGTATAGTTTTTGTGTAAGGTGTTAAAGAGGTATATAATACGGTGATAAGTGATACGTATAGCTCATGGCAAGAGGAAGATAATAAAACAAACTCGAAATTCCTGCTCCTAGTATTTCATTTTATGCGAATATTTATACATATATATACGTTACTCTCAATCATTCTTCTAATATTTATACATATATATACGTTACTCTCAATCATTCTTCTAATATTTATACATATATATACGTTACTCTCAATCATTCTTCTAATATTTATACATATATATACGTTACTCTCAATCATTCTTCTAATATTTATACATATATATACGTTACTCTCAATCATTCTTCTAATATTTATACATATATACGTTACTCTCAATCATTCTTCTAATATTTATACATATATATACGTTACTCTCAATCATTCTTCTAATATTTATACATATATATACGTTACTCTCAATCATTCTTCTAATATTTATACATATATATACGTTACTCTCAATCATTCTTCTAATATTTATACATATATATACGTTACTCTCAATCATTCTTCTAATATTTATACATATATATACGTTACTCTCAATCATTCTTCTAATATTTATACATATATATACGTTACTCTCAATCATTCTTCTAATATTTATACATATATATACGTTACTCTCAATCATTCTTCTAATATTTATACATATATATACGTTACTCTCAATCATTCTTCTAATATTTATACATATATATACGTTACTCTCAATCATTCTTCTAATATTTATACATATATATACGTTACTCTCAATCATTCTTCTAATATTTATACATATATATACGTTACTCTCAATCATTCTTCTAATATTTATACATATATATACGTTACTCTCAATCATTCTTCTAATATTTATACATATATATACGTTACTCTCAATCATTCTTCTAATATTTATACATATATACGTTACTCTCAATCATTCTTCTAATATTTATACATATATATACGTTACTCTCAATCATTCTTCTAATATTTATACATATATACGTTACTCTCAATCATTCTTCTAATATTTATACATATATATACGTTACTCTCAATCATTCTTCTAATATTTATACATATATATACGTTACTCTCAATCATTCTTCTAATATTATACATATATATACGTACTCTCAATCATTCTTCTAATATTATACATATATATACGTTACTCTCAATCATTCTTCTAATATTTATACATATATATACGTTACTCTCAATCATTCTTCTAATATTTATACATATATATACGTTACTCTCAATCATTCTTCTAATATTTATACATATATATACGTTACTCTCAATCATTCTTCTAATATTTATACATATATATACGTTACTCTCAATCATTCTTCTAATATTTATACATATATATACGTTACTCTCAATCATTCTTCTAATATTTATACATATATATACGTTACTCTCAATCATTCTTCTAATATTTATACATATATATACGTTACTCTCAATCATTCTTCTAATATTTATACATATATATACGTTACTCTCAATCATTCTTCTAATATTTATACATATATATACGTTACTCTCAATCATTCTTCTAATATTTATACATATATATACGTTACTCTCAATCATTCTTCTAATATTATACATATATATACGTTACTCTCAATCATTCTTCTAATATTTATACATATATATACGTTACTCTCAATCATTCTTCTAATATTTATACATATATATACGTTACTCTCAATCATTCTTCTAATATTTATACATATATATACGTTACTCTCAATCATTCTTCTAATATTTATACATATATATACGTTACTCTCAATCATTCTTCTAATATTTATACATATATATACGTTACTCTCAATCATTCTTCTAAATTTTATACATATATATACGTTACTCTCAATCATTCTTCTAATATTTATACATATATATACGTTACTCTCAATCATTCTCTAATTTTATACATATATATACGTTACTCTCAATCATTCTTCTAATATTTATACATATATATACGTTACTCTCAATCATTCTTCTAATATTTATACATATATATACGTTACTCTCAATCATTCTTCTAATATTTATACATATATACGTTACTCTCAATCATTCTTCTAATATTTATACATATATATACGTTACTCCCAATCATTCTTCTAATATTTATACATATATATACGTTACTCTCAATCATTCTTCTAATATTTATACATATATATACGTTACTCTCAATCATTCTTCTAATATTTATACATATATATACGTTACTCTCAATCATTCTTCTAATATTTATACATATATATACGTTACTCTCAATCATTCTTCTAATATTTATACATATATATACGTTACTCTCAATCATTCTTCTAATATTTATACATATATATACGTTACTCTCAATCATTCTTCTAATATTTATACATATATATACGTTACTCTCAATCATTCTTCTAATATTTATACATATATATACGTTACTCTCAATCATTCTTCTAATATTTATACATATATATACTTTACTCTCAATCATTCTTCTAATATTTATACATATATACGTTACTCTCAATCATTCTTCTAATATTTATACATATATATACGTTACTCTCAATCATTCTTCTAATATTTATACATATATATACGTTACTCTCAATCATTCTTCTAATATTATATACATATATATACGTTACTCTCAATCATTCTTCTAATATTTATACATATATATACGTTACTCTCAATCATTCTTCTAATATTTATACATATATATACGTTACTCTCAATCATTCTTCTAATATTTATACATATATATACGTTACTCTCAATCATTCTTCTAATATTTATACATATATATACGTTACTCTCAATCATTCTTCTAATATTTATACATATATATACGTTACTCTCAATCATTCTTCTAATATTTATACATATATATACGTTACTCTCAATCATTCTTCTAATATTTATACATATATATACGTTACTCTCAATCATTCTTCTAATATTTATACATATATATACGTTTCTCTCAATCATTCTTCTAATATTTATACATATATACGTTACTCTCAATCATTCTTCTAATATTTATACATATATATATACGTTACTCTCAATCATTCTTCTAATATTTATACATATATATACGTTACTCTCAATCATTCTTCTAATATTTATACATATATGTAGGGTACTCTCAATCATTCTTCTAATATTTATACATATATATACGTTACTCTCAATCATTCTTCTAATATTTATACATATATATACGTTACTCTCAATCATTCTTCTAATATTTATACATATATAACGTTACTCTCAATCATTCTTCTAATATTTATACATATATATACGTTACTCTCAATCATTCTTCTAATATTTATACATATATACGTTACTCTCAATCATTCTTCTAATATTTATACATATATATACGTTACTCTCAATCATTCTTCTAATATTTATACATATATATACGTTACTCTCAATCATTCTTCTAATATTTATACATATATATACGTTACTCTCAATCATTCTTCTAATATTTATACATATATATACGTTACTCTCAATCATTCTTCTAATATTTATACATATATACTTTAATCTCAATCATTCTTCTAATATTTATACATATACATACGTTACTCTCAATCATTCTTCTAATATTTATACATATACATACGTTACTCTCAATCATTCTTCTAATATTTATACATATATATACGTTACTCTCAATCATTCTTCTAATATTTATACATATATACGTTACTCTCAATCATTCTTCTAATATTTATACATATATATACGTTACTCTCAATCATTCTTCTAATATTTATACATATATATACGTTACTCTCAATCATTCTTCTAATATTTATACATATATATAGTTTACTCTCAATCATTCTTCTAATGTTTATAAATATATATACGTTACTCAATCATTCTTCTAATATTTATACATATATACGTTACTCTCAATCATTCTTCTAATATTTATACATATATATACGTTACTCAATCATTCTTCTAATATTTATACATATATATACGTTACTCTCAATCATTCTTCTAATATTTATACATATATATACGTTACTCTCAATCATTCTTCTAATATTTATACATATATATACGTTACTCTCAATCATTCTTCTAATATTTATACATATATATACGTTACTCTCAATCATTCTTCTAATATTTATACATATATATACGTTACTCTCAATCATTCTTCCTAATATTTATACATATATATACGTTACTCTCAATCATTCTTCTAATATTTATACATATATACGTTACTCTCAATCATTCTTCTAATATTTATACATATATATACGTTACTCTCAATCATTCTTCTAATATTTATACATATATATACGTTACTCTCAATCATTCTTCTAATATTTATACATATATATACGTTACTCTCAATCATTCCTTCTAATATTTATACATATATATACGTTACTCTCAATCATTCTTCTAATATTTATACATATATATACGTTACTCTCAATCATTCTTCTAATATTTATACATATATATACGTTACTCTCAATCATTCTTCTAATATTTATACATATATATACGTTACTCTCAATCATTCTTCTAATATTTATACATATATATACGTTACTCTCAATCATTCTTCTAATATTTATACATATATACCTTACACTCAATCATTCTTCTAATATTTATACATATATATACGTTACTCTCAATCATTCTTCTAATATTTATACATATATATACGTTACTCTCAATCATTCTTCTAATATTTATACATATATATACGTTACTCTCAATCATTCTTCTAATATTTATACATATATATACGTTACTCTCAATCATTCTTCTAATATTTATACATATATAACGTTACTCTCAATCATTCTTCTAATATTTATACATATATATACGTTACTCTCAATCATTCTTCTAATATTTAATACATATATATACGTTACTCTCAATCATTCTTCTAATATTTATACATATATATACGTTACTCTCAATCATTCTTCTAATATTTATACATATATATACGTTACTCTCAATCATTCTTCTAATATTTATACATATATATACGTTACTCTCAATCATTCTTCTAATATTTATACATATATATACGTTACTCTCAATCATTCTTCTAATATTTATACATATATATACGTTACTCTCAATCATTCTTCTAATATTTATACATATATATCCGTTACTCTCAATCATTCTTCTAATATTTATACATATATATCCGTTACTCTCAATCATTCTTCAATATTTATACATATATATCCGTTACTCTCAATCATTCTTCTAATATTTATACATATATCCGTTACTCTCAATCATTCTTCTAATATTTATACATATATATCCGTTACTCTCAATCATTCTTCTAATATTTATACATATATATCCGTTACTCTCAATCATTCTTCTAATATTTATACATATATATACGTTACTCTCAATCATTCTTCTAATATTTATACATATATATACGTTACTCTCAATCATTCTTCTAATATTTATACATATATATACGTTACTCAAATCATTCTTCTAATATTTTATACATATATATACGTTACTCTCAATCATTCTTCTAATATTTATACATATATATACGTTACTCTCAATCATTCTTCTAATATTTATACATATATATACGTTACTCTCAATCATTCTTCTAATATTTATACATATATATACGTTACTCTCAATCATTCTTCTAATATTTATACATATATACGTTACTCTCAATCATTCTTCTAATATTTATACATATATATACGTTACTCTCAATCATTCTTCTAATATTTATACATATATATACGTTACTCTCAATCATTCTTCTAATATTTATACATATATATACGTTACTCTCACACATTCTTCTAATATTTATACATATATATATACGTTACTCTCAATCATTCTTCTAATATTTATACATATATATACGTTACTCTCAATCATTCTTCTAATATTATACATATATATACGTTACTCTCAATCATTCTTCTAATATTTATACATATATACGTTACTCTCAATCATTCTTCTAATATTTATACATATATATACGTTACTCTCAATCATTCTTCTAATATTTATACATATATATACGTTACTCTCAATCATTCTTCTAATATTTATACATATATATACGTTACTCTCAATCATTCTTCTAATATTTATACATATATATACGTTACTCTCAATCATTCTTCTAATATTTATACATATATATACGTTACTCTCAATCATTCTTCTAATATTTATACATATATATACGTTACTCTCAATCATTCTTCTAATATTTATACATATATATACGTTACTCTCAATCATTCTTCTAATATTTATACATATATATACGTTACTCTCAATCATTCTTCTAATATTTATACATATATATACGTTACTCTCAATCATTCTTCTAATATTTATACATATATATACGTTACTCTCAATCATTCTTCTAATATGTATACATATATATACGTTACTCCTCAATCATTCTTCTAATATTTATACATATATATACGTTACTCTCAATCATTCTTCTAATATTTATACATATATATACGTTACTCTCAATCATTCTTCTAATATTTATCATACATATATACGTTACTCTCAATCATTCTTCTAATATTTATACATATATATACGTTACTCTCAATCATTCTTCTAATATTTTATACATATATATACGTTACTCTCAATCATTCTTCTAATATTTATACATATATATACGTTACTCTCAATCATTCTTCTAATATTTATACATAATATACGTTACTCTCAATCATTCTTCTAATATTTATACATATATATACGTTACTCTCAATCATTCTTCTAATATTTATACATATATATACGTTACTCTCAATCATTCTTCTAATATTTATACATATATATACGTTACTCTCAATCATTCTTCTAATATTTTACATATATATACGTTACTCTCAATCATTCTTCTAATATTTATACATATATATACGTTACTCTCAATCATTCTTCTAATATTTATACATATATATACGTTACTCTCAATCATTCTTCTAATATTTATACATATATATACGTTACTCTCAATCATTCTTCTAATATTTATACATATATATACGTTACTCTCAATCATTCTTCTAATATTTATACATATATATACGTTACTCTCAATCATTCTTCTAATATTTATACATATATATACGTTACTCTCAATCATTCTTCTAATATTTATACATATATATACGTTACTCTCAATCATTCTTCTAATATTTATACATATATATACGTTACTCTCAATCATTCTTCTAATATTTATACATATATATACGTTACTCTCAATCATTCTTCTAATATTTATACATATATATACGTTACTCTCAATCATTCTTCTAATATTTATACATATATATACGTTACTCTCAATCATTCTTCTAATATTTCTATATATACGTACTCTCAATTCTAATATTTATATATATACGTTACTCTCAATCATTCTTCTAATATTTATACATATATATACGTTACTTATATTCTTCTAATATATACATAGATATACGTTACTCTCAATCATTCTTCTAATAATCATATATATACATAATACTGCTACGTTACTCTCAATCATTCTTCTAATATTATACATCTTTCTCTCATGACCTAGGGAACTCCCTTAATCCATCTTTCCCTCATCCTATGACTTAAATTGTTTCAAATTCTGAGTGTCCAGACATTTTGGCTCGAACTTCCTTGATTTTGGCCCTGTCACTCTTTTAACTCTTTTGCTTTGTCTTGAGTGCCAGTGGGATATTTTAAAAGGCTTTTTGTATGACTTGACTCATAAGAGTCTCGGCGCCTTCGCCCAGTAAAACCTCTTAAGAGACCTGGCGCCTTCTCAGGGTTAAAACAATTTACAGGCTCTTAAAGCCTGTGTGAGTGAGCGGGAGCACGGTAGGCCCCCGTCCGCTCTCCAGCACGGTGGCTGGGGCACTGAGGGGTGACAGCCATATCTCGCGAGACCTATGCAGCGCTGCCAAAGGTAAATGTGGTGCAACATTGCTCATTATTAGCAAATAATTGCAGATGTCTATGGTAACCATACTGCGGGTGAACCCTGCGCACTACAAAGCTCGTTCTAGTGTCATTTTAAAGTTATTGTCTTCTAGTTCGAGGCTGAATACATTTAATTTCATTCAGACACTTGCTTCATCATTCAGGAGTGCTTGAATGAGCCCTAATATAGCGGAAATATGCCCGCAGCGTAAGTGTTAATGGGATCGGCCAGCTCACTCTTCTGCCTGCCTGCTGGTGAGAAACTGAGGATCAGAGCTTTATCTACCTCTCAGAGTGAGGGAGGTTGACTAGGAGCAGTGTTGCCAATGGTTTCATTTAGGGTGCCACTATCTAAGCTTATCGTAGCCCATTTGATAAACAATTCAAGTATTCACTTCTCATTCAATTAATTTCTAAAGTACAAGATACTAATCACATATCCATGCATTTAGGGACACCCTCCCTGAATACACAAATCGCAGTTCCAAGTGTGAGAGAGTTAAATTATAACCCTCAACCGACGCTGAACATCATATGACGGGAGAGAGAATATTGGCCACCCCTGCGGTGCCCATCATATGACGGGTGCCATTTTGAGGACGCTATGAGCTCAGAGAGAGAGACCGCGCATTGGGAGGACAATAGCTGGGCTTCGACCGCTCGGCACCACCACTGGGCTGTCACTGATATGTAGTATGCCTCAACTCCACCGCCGTACCTCGTGAGACAAGGAAAAAAATGCGGAAATTACTTATTTTAGGGTATTTTCACCTCCGGTTTCGCGATCGCTACAAGATAACACGTGGTCGTACAAGGATGATTCAGGTGTCATTGGAAAGCTCTATTATCGCCTTTTCACGGATATATATAATTGTATTACGCTCTGGCTCTTGTTTATGCATGAAAAAGAGCATGGAATGAAGCTCGTTTTCGGTAAATATACACGCCCAGCAATAACGGTCATGTCAACAACCATCCCCACTTTTAAGGAGTTAAAATGCTTCAAGCCCTGTGTGTTCAGACATTTTGACTCTAACGTATCTTGAATTTGGATCTCTATCACTCTTTTAACTCTTGGGTCAGGGGGTGGAGGGGACTTGTTACAGGCAGCTTTACCTTTAGTCTCCTTCATATACATAGGGTAAATATAAAAGGAGGGGGACCGGAGTCAGTGGAGCCGTAGCCTAGTTTAAAGGGACTGGAGAAACTGTAAACCTTGATGAGTGTACCTTGATCTTGGCTCCACCAGTCAACGAGAGCCCCTGAGGCTGGAGGGGCCACGGCCTTGGCTACTATGGAAGCCGTCTCCTGATGACCAAACTCACCACCACGCTGCTTGATCACCGTCAGGGTCACGGCGTCCTGGGAAATTGTTAACCTTTTCTGTATGCGATGACACTTTTATATATTTTATTCCTGCTAACTTTTGTTGATATATTTTCAGCTTAGAAATGGATTGTATGAATCGGAATGTCAATTGAGATATACAATTATATCCTCGATTATTTGAAGGCCTTTTAAATCTAAATATATTTGTCTAATTGTATCCAGAATACAGTAACAAGCGTCATAGCAATGAAAGGGTTCACCATCAGTTTTATTAACTATCAGTAGACAATCTTACTCAGCATGGAAAGCATCAAGAACCAAATTAAAACACGCTAACTCAATTAACCTTTTGGCTCCAATTTATCCTTCCTAAGCTAAAATGAATCGTATAGTGTTATCTAGATATTGAATGAATAGCGTTATTTTACTGGAATGGCTATCACCTTCAGTACGGTGACGCTAAGTGTTACGCTAGACAAAAACAAGTATTTGTCGATTCTTCTAACAGGGAGAAACTATGAGATAAATATACTGTATAAACACAATGAAATGCAAGCCAAGTTACACAATAGGTACAAAACAACACTTTATATATAATACACACATAGGTATCAAACATTCAGACGTTACACAATAATCACATAAATATATAAGACAGAATGCAATAACGCTGAAATTATATACATTTTATATGAGTTAAGATAATAATTAAATACGTCCTTCAATATGACTTGAAGGTGATTGCACGGAATACAGAGTTGAGATAGTTATGGAATTAAATATTATCGTAGGTTCTTAGATTTAATCAAAGATTAATTACAAGTACAAGTATATTAACGCAATATCATAATACAATCAGAGTATATGTAAATGGTCTTTACGAATACATTGATATTAAGTTAAGGATATTTAGAAACACAATAGTTCAATCTGAAGATCGTTCGCCTTTTTTTCGCCCGATTCTCAAATATGACGACCGTAAGGAACATTAAGTATTTTAAATCACTAGCATAAGAGGCTTCATGACGGATGTTGTTTATCACAATTAATTCCTGCTATCAAATGTCTTTGGTTACGTTGAGACTAGAATGTTCAACTGTAATCATAAGAGTACTAAATAGGAGAAGACAAGGATAGTATGTTTGTAGTATTTTCCTGAAGGGAAATATACTGGCACAAGAAAGGACTCTGAAAATAGAGACCACATCTATGCACACTTCGTATAAGTGATTTTCCGGGTGTAGGAGGGTGACAACGATTTTGTTTTGAGAGTATTAGGTGAGGACCTATGTCTTGTTGGACAACTAAGGGAATTGGTAGACGGTCTAAAACTACATCCTCTTAAGGTCGTAGAGATGATAGTCTGCTGCTCCTGGTTATTCTTGTTGTTAGATCAGAAGATAAGTGTGTTATGGCTTCATCACGTGAGTTTTTGAGGGATTGCTTGCTGGGGCGTTCTGGAAAACTAATTGAATAGTGTAAGGTAGAGTCATCAGCGTATGAATGGATAGAACTGGAAGTAGTACAAAGGAGTACAAAGAAAATCAAGCAACAATAGGTCTAGCGACCCCTCTAGACTGCTTCCCCTCCAAAACACTGAGGATCAAGTGTCCAAACAATGGTTTAGAGTGGGTAAGGGAAAATTGGAAAGGGAATTACTGCTCTGGAGCTAATGTCCGTGGCAGGATTAGGAGATGTTAGTAGGGGACAGTTGGGTTAATAACATAACACAGTTACAAGTGATCTTTCGTGTATCTGGGAAAAAGAGAGTAACATTTCAGACAGGTATAAACGCACCAATCCTTGATGGATCTGAGGGGGGAAAAATAAAGTTATTAATTTACAAACGCAGTCAGTCGCGGGTTTGTAGCAAGATGTTTGTCTCGGCGAAGTTTAAAAGAATCAACGATGCTGCAGTCTATAACGTCTCGGGGAAACCCATTCCACAAGTTGACAACTCGATTGAAGAACACATTTTTAGACTCGTGTGAGTTAAAAGATTTACCAACAATTTTGCAACTGTTTTCCCGTGTGTAGCGTCTAATTAGGTTGGTCGATAGTGAAGTATTTACTACGGTACATATTGTCGATGCCTTTGATGATTTTGAACGCTTGAATTATGGTACCTCTTAATCTGCACTAGGTTAAAGGAAATATATTTAATTCTCCAAGGCACTCCTCATATGGTTTGTTCTTTAGGCTAGGTATAATTTTGGTAACTCTACGATGAACTTGCTCTGGCTTGTCTACATCTTTTTGCTAGTAAGGGCACTAGGATTGAATGCAATATTCCAGAAGATGGCGGACAAAGGAATTTTATCGAGTTAGGATTACATCATTGGATTTATGCTCAAATGACCTGCCTATAAAGCTAATTATTTTGTTTGCCTTCTTAACAACTTTTGTACATTGTTGACTGGGTTTTAGGTTACTCGATATTGTACTCTCAAATCAGTTTATCTGTCTACACTCTTAAGCTGGGTGCCATTCATCGGATAGTGAGCTTTCTCATTTCGATTTCCGATATATAGTACTTTACATTTATCCACATTGAAACTCATTTGCCAAATTTGAGCCCAACATGACAAAATATCTAGATTGTGTTGCATATCTTCAACTTGTTCTTTTGAGAGTACACTATTTGTAACTTTTGTATCGTCAGCAAACTTGGAGATTGTACAGGTGAGACCCTCATATATGTCGTTGATGTAAACTAGGAAGATATTTGGCCCTAGTACCGATCCCTGGGGTTCCTCGCTACTTTCATTGATCCATTTGGAAGCTTTACCTTTTATGACTACTCCTTGTTTTCTGTCACTGAGCCAATTGTCTATCCATTTCAACACACCGTCTTGTATTCCATTCACTTTTAGTTTTAGCAGTAAACATTTGTGGCGAACTTTGTCAAAGGCCTTTTGTAAATCAAGGAATATAATACCAACAGCTTTACTTTCCTCATATAGGTTGAGGATATCGTGGAAGAAGTCTAAGAGGTTTGTTAAGCAGGAGCGTTTGTTACGAAAACCATGTTGAGTATCTTTAAGTATGTTGTTTTCCTCCAAGTGATTTACGAGTCTGTCTCTTATGAGTGTTTCAAGCATTTTACAACTGAGGTTAAGCTATTTGGATGATAGTTACTGGGTAAGGATGTTTATAATATTTGGATGATAGTTTCTGGGTAAGGATGTTTATAATATCGGTATTACGTTGCAGAGCTTTCACTGATCAGGCATAGTTCCAGACTGCAAGGATTAAATTGAATAGCCATGACAGTGGTTTGGAGAGCTCATCCTATAGCTTCCTTTAGAACTCTAGGTGAGATTGTATCAGGTCCAGGCGATTTATTTACCTTGAGTTTATCTAAGCATTTCAATACTTCTCTCTCTGTAATTGTGATATTGCTTAGAACTCCAGAATTATCTATCTGAACCAGTGATGCTGTAGGGCTATCACTAAAGTGTTCTGTTGTAAAAACAGATGCAAAGAAGGTATTGAGGTTATTCAATTGTACTTCGTCTTTGGTGTATTCTCCATTTTCATCAACTAACGTCCAATAGTTGAAGTAGCTACTTTCTTCTTTCTAATGTAACTACAAAATTCTTTCGAGTTTGTTTTACTTTGATTCGCAATGTGTAACTCCAGGGTGTTTTTCTATCTATCTATCTATTGCCTGACGCCGTGATCCCCGAAGGGGTGGCCACGAACGAACCGCCTCCATGCACCTCTGTCCCCAGTCAGTCGACGCCCCTCCCCCCATCCAGCACCGCCTTCGTTCATGTAGTTCCTCACTCCATCCTTCCACCTCATATTCGGTCTACCTCTCCCTCTGTCCCTCCACCTCGCTCTCGTACACCCTCTTAGTCATTCTCTCGCTTTCCATACGTTCCATATGGCCGAACCATCTCAAGTTGTTCCTTTTCACACTTTCCAGCACATCTACCTCCACACCACACCTCCTTCTTACTTCCTCATTCGTCTGTCTATCCCTCCATGTAACTCCGCACGCACTCCTTAAGTAATTCATTTCCACTGCTCTCACTCTTGGTCTGAGTCTCTCAACCAACGTCCATGCTTCGCTTCCGTAAGTCAGTGTCGGGATTACCACACTGTCATGCAAGGACTTCTTCACTTCCATACTGACCATCCTATTTCTTGTTACTGCTTTTAGCATTCCTACAACCCTCTTCCCCTGTTGTACCCTCTCCTGCACCTCTTCATCCATAGTCCCATCTTTACTCAACACACTGCCCAGATACTTAACCCGTGGAGCCCCGGCTAGTTTTGTAATGTTTGCGCACCAGAACCCGGCCGGTTTTCAAAAAATGGTTTTATTCCAGAAACAATAGCGAATGGGTTAGGAATGAAGGAAAAACCACGAAAAACCGCTCAAAAAGCTTTAAAAATGGTCCTACAGAGCCCCCGAAAACGGATTTTACAAGAGTAAAAAATTGAAGGCAATAATCCCCAAAAAACAGGTTATTGCGCGCTCGCGCGCACGCACGTGGACTTTGAGAGTTTTCAACCATCGGCACGGTTGCGTGGGATACGTACACAGTTCCCATACAAATCTGAGCCCTCTTGAGTGGCTACACCTGAGGTTACGGTCGGCGCAATTAGGGTGACGCGTCAGGCGCGTCTCTGGGGCTGTGCGTTACATACATCGCCGACGCGTCAGACGCGTCGCTGGGGCTGTACGGGTTAAAAGAGTTGACGATCTCTATAGCCTGACCGTTCAGCTTCACCTCACACTCTGTGACTTCACCCCTTTCGAAGACCATAACCTTGCTCTTCCCCGTATTTACCTTCAAATTCCATTTTTCGCACATTGTTCCAAACTCATTTACCAGACCCTGCAACTCCCATTCATTATCACTCATCAGAACTGTATCATCCGCAAACAGCAGTATAGGTAGCTTCCACTCAATTCTCTCCCTTTTCAGCGATACACCAACATCCACTGCTCTTGATATTATTTCTTTCATGACTCCATCCATATATACAGTAAACAACCACGGGGACATCACACACCCCTGTTTCAAACCAACATTCAGGTCAAAGAACTCACTCTGCTGACTCTCCACACGTACTGCCGCCTTTGCACCCTCATACATGCTCTTCACTGCTTTCAGCAACTTGCCCTCTACTCCGTATATTCTAAGTACTTTCCACAAACCTTCTCTATCCACTCTGTCATAGGCCTTCTCCAAGTCCATAAAGGCAACATACACCTTTTGTTTCTTCTTCAGATACTTCTCCACAACACAATTCAGGGTAAAAATCTGATCTACACATCCTCTACCCTTCCTAAAACCTCCCTGCTCGTCGCCTATCCATTTCTCCGTTCTCACTCTCACTCTCTCAATCACTACCCTACTGTATACCTTCCCTACTACGCTTAGAAGACATATTCCTCGGTGGTTACCACACACTCCTCTTTCCCCTTTGCCCTTATATAGGGGGACTATTATGCCAGTCTTCCAGTCATCGGGTGCACTCCCCTTCTCCCATGCTAGTTTGCACATTTTCCATACCCATTCTATCACTATCTCACCACCATACCTCAACATTTCCCCACACACTCCATCTGTTCCTGGTGCTTTCCCCAACTTCACTCTTTTCATGGCTTCCCACACTTCTGACCTCCTGATCCCCACCTCCACCTGCTCCTCCTTGTTTTTCCTTTGCTTAATTAATTTTTTGGCTTTGCGTCGTAGTTTTACGAATGTCTTTTTAGCATGTAATATCTTTATTCCACCATTTAGGCTGATCATTATTTGCTGTACACCGTATTTTCGATGGTATGCAGTCGTGGACTGCTTTTAAGTATGTGATTGTGAAAAATTCCCATGATGTATTTATGTCGTTATTGGTAATTAGAAAGTTCCAGACAGTTTATTTAAACATTGCTCTAAGTTTACGAAAATTTGCTTTCAGGAAGTTAGGGACTTTCTCGATGTTGCTATTTGGTTCATTACTAGTAAACTTAAAACTGAAAGTTATCGTACGATGGTCGGTGTCACTGAATTCATTACCAACATTCAAATTCTCTATCAATTCTTCTTTTCTTGCAATTACAAGGTCAAGGACGGTATTTCCACGGGTCGCAGATCTAACAAATTGATAGAGCAACTCTTGCAAGTTTGCATGCAGGTCTTGTCCCCACATGGTCACAGGTAAATTGAAGTCGCCAAAAATTACGGTATCTTGCGAGTAACTTACGTCTGCAATTTGCTCATAAACTTCTCCGTCAGTTTGCACTGATTGAGCTGGAGGTTTGTTTTTAATGCAGGTAATATTTTTGTACCTTTATTATTTTTAATTAGCAAAAAGGATGTGTCGACGTTCACAATTTGGGGTTTTGACAAGAGGATCGTGTTAAGACTTTCTTTGATAACAAATTAAACACCACCTCCATTTAAATTAATTTGTCTTTTCTAAATCATTACATAACCGGGAAGTGAATACTATGCTAAAAAATCTCTGTCTTCTGCATTGAGTCAAGATTTTGTTATGCCAATTACATCATAATTTTCTGTAAACACTAGTTCCACTAAATCTGAAAATGTATTGCCTATGCTATGAGCGTTTGCATATTAAACCTATAAAGGTGTGGTTTTAGCATTCACGGAATGCTCTTTAATCAAATTTTTGGTTCTGGTCGGATCTGCATTTACGTGTCTGTCTGTCCTTGATCCTTGCTGTCCTCGATCCTCGTGCCTGGTAGTCCTCGGTTGACTCTGTATCTTTTCCGAAAATCCTTTACTGTATCGTGAAGCAGGCGGCCAAATCTTGCTGCTCACACCTGGTTCAGATAGACCTCATCTGCTACAAACAAATGATCTTCGCGGTAGAAGGCGTCCAAGGTGTTGACAAATCTAACATCCTCCTCCTTGCAGAGGTTAGCAAGTCGACGATTCATGTGGGTGGGTATGTTGAAGAACCGGCTCTCCACACCGATTCTGGGGACGATCCCTGATACAATAACTCTGCGTGACTTTTCCTTATACGTCTGAATCAGCTTTCGGTACTTTAGCAAAAGGTCCTCCAATCGGGTCTGCTGCACATCATTAGATCCGACATTAATGATGTACGTTGTGCTTGAAGGGGCCAACTTAGAAACTTTATTCACTGCGGCTGCAATGTCGTCCAGTCCGCCACCTGGGATATAGAAGCGCTTCCTGGGCCTGGGTGCCCTGGCGCAGAACTCCATGAGTTGGCCACGAACTATCGAATCTCCTACGAGCCAAATTTCTTCCATTTCTTCTTCGTCGTATAAGTCCGCAAGAATCTGGTAACGGTTCTGGCACATAGTTTCGGAGATGTTCTTCCTTGTGATGGGGCGAAAATTGTTGCTCACGACGCGGAAGTTGTCCTGAGGGAGAGTGGAGTCATTATTTGATGACTGAAGCGGGTACATCAGGCGTTGGACTGTTGGAAGATGACGCATATGTAGTAATTGCTATATTTGATGATACTCCTACATTGAGCATGGCAAATTCTTGAAGTGTTTCCAGCTTCTTGGTGAGGGCGTTAATCTTGATGTTAGCTTCATCCAGTTTTGCTGCCAAATCTCCTCAGAGCTGGCAGAATCGGCAGACATGAACTTCGGGTCAGGCAAACATCGTAGGGCCAAACCTACCGGAACATCTCGTGCAGGCGCGAGACATGGTGACAATAACAAAACTTTAAATCCTTCACTCACTTCAAGTCACTTCTAACAATTTGTCTCTCTTCAGAACACTAAATTTATTCGCTTCGAATAACTTCACACACTTCAGATCACTTTACTCACTTCAAATTACTTTATTCACTTTAAATCACTCACTCACTTCAATTCATGTCACTTCTAATCACTTCTCAAATCAGATAACTGTATTCACTTCAAATCACTTCAAACACTTCAGATCACATTACTCACTTCAAGTCACTTCACTCACTATAAATCACTTCACTCACTTAAAAATAACTTCTCTCACTTTAAATCACTTCAGATCGCTTTACTTACTTTGGAGAGGGTTAAATTAGCCTATTGAGAAACATGAAAAAGCAATATTAATTTTGTTAGTATTTACTGCACAGTGGCAACACAATAACATAATGAAATGTATTATTTGCCTGAAAAGAAAGTAATAAGCATATCAATATGATGACAAGTACCTGAAATGCGCTTAATAAGGCTATCAAAAGACATTAATAACTAAATTACTTTAACTCAATATTAACCCGGGAACGGCGAGAACACTCTTAACCCTTAAAAAGCGGCTCACCACATAAGTCGTATTTAATAAAGCTGGACTATGTGGCGGCGCTCGACATAGGTCGAGTGGCAATTTCAGCACGTAATGTTGCTGAGAGAGAGAGACAAGTGGTGGCAGGAGACTAGCGAGCGTATGACTGCTCCAGACCACCGCGGCGAACCTACTGACACGAATCTCAGCTCCCTCCTCCCTCTCTCACTCGCTATATACGGAATTGTATCGGGAAAGTGGCTATTTACATGCTTTTTGCACTCGCGTTGCACGGTTATTGCAAGAAAACTAGCCATCATAAAAGGATCGTTATGGTGTCATTCGAAAGCTCTGTTTATGCCCTTTCAGGGATAGATACTTGTTTTACGTTCTGGGTCTTATTTAGGCATGAAAATGATCACGTAAACAGCCCTATTTTGGCTAAAAACACCCCGCTGGGCGGTACATATAAATAAACCGCCTAGGCCGCTAAAGAAGGGTTAAGAGGTTTTGGTAGGCAAGGGCGAGGAACCTCTTAATAGGTAAGGTCTAAAAAAAAAAACTTTTAAAAGGCCCTAGTAGCACTTAAAACAAGTGAAATGGTGATTAAGTGAGATAATTCCCCTCCATACCTCCTTTCATCCACATCTGTCAAAATCACCCCCTTCCCCCCCCCCCCCTTCAATTATCAGCTATTTTCCCTGTTATTCATTGGTATTTTTCGTGTCAACATCTCCAAGTGGTCTTGTGACTAGCGAGTGTGTTGCGTAAGGTAGAGTGTGGGTGAGTGACTCAGTCAGGCTTCCGGCCTCGCGAGGTGAGGGTCTGCCTCGCTCTGCTCCACAATTCATGAATGGACCGGCCGGCAATAATTCGCGATTTTGACCATCCAAACACTATTCCCACGTGTTTTATTGTTGTTACATGTTACTATCTTCATATTAAACATAAAATAGGCGCATATGAATAAGTAATAACGATATTTATCGTAAAATTACGATTTTAGGTGGGAATGGGGCCTAATATTGTCGCCTGGCGGTAGGGTGTCCATAACACACAGCTCACCTTTAAGGGGTTATAAACTATCTAAGAAATGTTAAATGTGTGCAAATTAGATGGTCAACTTGGATTAAGCAAAAGAAAAAAATAGTTCAACTAGTTGACGTACAATAAAGCCTAGAGTTTAATGTATAGAATGCAAGAGGGTTGGTTTATGATTACACAGATGGCGCCGGCGCCGGCGTGGGTCTAGCTTATAGACGAGAAATTTGACAAACATTTATCAGTAATAAATACGGCACAGTGTCATGCAAGGTTACTACAGGGCGGATTAGCAATCACTAACTACAATAAGCGCTACAATAACTACAATAAGGGCTAGATTTTAATATATTAAACACAAGCAGATAGTTTGTTTACAATAGGTGCGCACACAAGCGTCAGTAACCTGCACTACGTAAACAAAGGGAGTCTTGACAAACACACGTTTATCAGTCAATAACACATTCAAATATCATGCAAGGCAACTACTGGGGGGGAGACCAGAAAGGCCCAAGTGGTCTAGCCCATGGTACTGTACCATCAAAATGCTCTGAACCGCTATCTTCCACTTTTACTATAAATTTCTGCAACATTCGTTGCCTTTCTTCTAACTTCCGCTCTGTTGAACACTACCTCTCCTCTGCCAACCCTGTTCTTCTCTTTCTCACCGAAACTCAGTTGCAAAAGGCAACAGACAGCACACCCTTTCATATATCCTCCTATCTCTATCCTCAATTCAAAACCAAAGGGGGATGTTGCGTGTACATACGCAACAATTTTACTTGCTCTAGTGTTCCCAACTTTGACTCCTCTGAATTCTCAATTATCTGGCTTAAGCTATCTAGTCACTCTCTCACTAAATATATCTGTGATGTTTATCTCTCCCCTAATTATACTGACTATCCAAAATTCTTTGACTATCTTACTTCTTCTAAAGTGGAACACATTCTATCCATCTCGCCCTTCTCTGAAATCTCCTTCTTAGGAGATTTCAATGTTCACCACCACCAATGGCTCTCCTCTCTTTTCACTGACCAACCTGGTGAACAAGCCTACATCTTGTTTATCTTAAATGACTTAGAACAGTTTGTTCAGCACCCAACTTGTATCCCAGACCACCCTGGAGATCGGCCCAACATCCTTGGCTTATTTCTAACATCTAATCCTTCTTCTTATACTGTAAATCTTCTCTGTCTGTTGGGCTCCTTCGACCATAACCTTATCTCTGTCACCTGTCCTATCTCTCCAGTACGGCCTATCTGAATCCCCCAGCTGGCGGCGCTTGTGGCACTTTGGTGATTGCCGACTAGGAAGCTCTACTAAAGTACTTCTTTGATTTCCCACGGACTGATTTTTGCTTCCGTGGCCTCTCAGAGAGTGCCGAGTGCATTACTGAGGTAATCCTTTCAGGCATGGAAGCATACATCCTATTCTCTTTTCCTCAGACTAACTCAAAACAATCTTAGTTTACTCACGCTTGTTCTACTACTATCTGCAATAAGGAGGAAGCATTCAAACGCCTTCAAACTCAAGAATCCAGTACTTTATATGTCTCTGCCCGGGATCAAGTCAAATCTGTTCTTCGACTCACCAAAAACTCTGTCATCAATAAGAAATGCTCAGAACTTTCTAACTCTAGATCTTCCCAAGCTTTCTGGCATCTAGCCAAAAACCTCTTCAACAATTTCACTTCCTCGTCTTTCCCTCTTCTTTTCCACTCTGATGGGACCACTGTCACCTCTTCCTCTGACAAAGCTGAACTCTTCGCTCAAACATTTGCTAAGAAATCTACCTTGGATGATGCCGGTGCTATTCTTCCCTCTCCACTCCCCTCTCACTTACTTATGCCCAATATCATAATCTCTTCTAAGCATGTCCTCTCAGCCCTCCCTATGCTTAATACTAAGAAGACGTACAGACCGGATGGTGTTCCTCCTGTTGTACTCAAAAACTGTTCTTCCATGCTGGCTCCCTGCCTAGGCAAACTCTTTCGTCTCTGTCTTTCCTCTAACGTCTTTCCTTCTTGCTGGAAGTTTGCTCTTACCTGTCCCAAAGAAGGGTGATCGCTCTCAACCCTTCAATTATTGTCCAATTGGTCTCATTTCTTACATCTCTAAAGCTTTTGAAACTATTCTTAACTCAAAATTTCTTAAGCATTTATGTTCCCACAATCTACTTTCAGATCGCCAGTACGGTTTCCTTAATTAAGGGCCACTCTTCTGGTGATCTTCTTGCTTATCTTTCTAACTCCTGGTCATCCTCCTTTCGGGACTTTGGTGAGGCTTTTTCTATTGGGCTAGACATATTGAAAGCCTTCGATAGAGTTTGGCACAAATCCCTAATTTCTAAATTATCCTCCTGCAGCTATAGAAAGGGCATAAAGGAAAATAGAGACAAAGGCACAGATAGAGGGATAGAAACTGAAGGAGGGTAGTTTGGAAATTAGAGATTTGTGCCTTTATCTATTGAAGGCTTTCGATATGTTTAGCGCAACAGAAAAGGCTTCACCAAAGTCCCGAATAGAGGATGACCAAGGGTTATAAAGATAATCAAGATCACCTGTAGTGCAACCCTTAAGTAACCATACCTGGTGATCTGAAAGTAGATTATGGGAAGATAAATGCTTAAGAAATTTTGAATTAAGAATAGTTTTAAAAACTTTAGAGATGGAAGAAATGAGAGCAATTGCATGATAGTTGGAGGGTTGAGAGCGGTCACCCTTCTTTGGGACAGGTTGAATGAGAGCAAACTTCCAGCAAGAAGGAAAGACAGAGACGAAAGAGTTTGCCTAGGCAGGGACTCAGCACAGAAGAACAATTTTGAGTAAAACAGGAGGAACACCATCCGTTCCGTACGCCTTCTTAGCATTAAGAACAGAGAGGGCAGAAAGTACATCCTTAGAATTGAAATAGGATTCTTAGATTATGATATTAGGCATAAGTAAGTGAGAGGGGAGTGGAGAGGGAGGAATAGCACGGGAATTATCCAAGGTGGAGTTTTTGGTTTGAGCGAAGAGTTCAGCTTTGCCAGGGAAAGAGGTGATGGTGGTACCGTCAGAATGGAAAAGAGAAGGGAAAGACAAGGAAGTGAAGTTATTGGAGAGGTTTTTGGCTAGATACCAGGAAGCTTGGGAAAAGCTAGAGTTGGAAAGTTCAGAATTTTGTATGTTGATTAAAGAGTCTATTGGCTAGTCAAAGAAAAGATTTGGCTTGTTTCCGGTCAGAAACATAAATTGAGTGAGATTCTTGGGTTTGAAGGTGACAGTACAGTTAGTATGCATTCTCCTTATTGCGGACAGTATTAGAACAAGCGTGACTAAACCAAGATTTGTTTGCATTAGACTGAGAGAAACAAATGGAATGTATGCTTCCATGGAGGGGATTACCTTGGTACTGCGCTCAACGCACTCTGAGGAAGCAAAAATCATTCCATGGGAAATCAAAGAAGTACTACCAAAAAGTCTCCCAGTCGTGCCGGCACGTCAAAAAGCCACAAGCACCGCTGGCTGGGAGGATCGGATGGCCGTACTGAAGAGATAGGACAGGTAACAGAGATATGGTTGTGATCGGAGGAGGCCAACAAAGAGAAAAGTTTACAGCGTAAGTAGAAAGATTAGAGGTAAGAAATAAGTCAAGAGTGTTGGGCATATCTCCAAGGCGGTTAGGAATACAAGTAGGGTGCTGGAATAACTGTTTTAGGTCATTTAGGATAGAAAAGATATAGGCTTGTTCACTAGGTTGGTCAGTGAAATGGGAGGAGAGCAATTGGCGGTGGTGAACATTGAAATCTCCTAAGATGGAGATTTCTGCGAAAGGAGAGATGGATAGAATGTGTTCCACTTTAGAAGTTAGATAGGCAATGTATTTTGGATAGTCAGTAGAAATAGGGGCGAGATAAACAGCGCAGAAATATTTAGCATGAGAGTGACAAGAGCTTTAGCCAGAGAGTTGAAAATTCAGAAGAATTCAAGTTGGGAACATGAGAGAAAGCAAGATTGTAGCTTACATAAACGCAACATCCACCTTTAGCTTGAAACTGAGGATAAAGATAGTAGGAAGATACAGAGAAGGGTTTGCTGTCAGTGGTCCCAGACAACTGAGGTTTCGGTGAGAAAAAGAAGATCAAGGTTGGCAGAGGAGAGGTGGTGTTTCACAGAGAGTAAGTTAGAAGCAGAGTTAGAGGAAACAAGTTAGACGAAGAGGATTGCACTGCATCATCCAATAAGTCATCAATTGCTTGGACTTTGGTCTTAGTCCCAGAGACCTATTTTACCCAACGACTCCAGTTAATCCTCTTGTAGTGCCTCAAGGGCCAATCTGAGAACATCTAACGTCTCTGCTAGGATCACTGCATTATTTGCAAAGTCAAGATTTGTGATCCTGAACTTGACAATGTCTGTTCCGCAGCAACTCCACCTGACTGTCCAGCCCAGTAACCAGGCCATATAAGTGTTGAAATGTGTAGGCGCCAGAACACACCCCTGTCTCACACCTGAATTAACAGGGAAGAAAGAGGATGTTCCCCCACCATATTTGACAGCGGTCTCTGTTCCTGTAGAGAGTCCAGACACTAGGTCAATAATTGACGTGGAAATCCCACATAACCGTAGTAGCTCCCAGAGTATCTCTCGGTGCACTGAGTCAAATGCCTTCTTGAAATCAAGATAGACATCAAAAAGCCCTTTTTAAATTTTAAGTCTGCATTCCACCACCACCTGGAGCAGCAGAATCCGGCAATTGTTGACTTCATGGGTGTAAATCCAGGTATACCTTCATGAACACCCTCCACACCAGCAGTTCATCCCCCTTGCCTCAACCTTGCCTCCACAGTTCTGTCACTTAACTCCCCAGGTTTTATTGGTGGAGGATATCGCCATTCTCCTGCACACGGGCCAACCCCTTCCCACACCCACCAACCTGGACTCCACTACTATGTTATCCACCACCATAGAACTAGACTCCCTTTGTGCATACCCCCAAACCCTCACCGCCCCATTTTCCTAGTAGCTAATATCTTCACAGAGACTCTTTGACTGCTGAAGGGTTTATTCCTGGGGAACTGCCAACACGTCAACATCGCCACACGGAGACCAAGTGAACACACCCAAATTCCCAAAGCCCACCCCTCCCAGCTGAATCCTACCCTCCCTTCCCTCGGATCTGTACTCCCATCGGATGAACCAATTTCATGCACTACTCCAGGATTTTGTTTAGGTATTTACACAAGATGACACTGAAGGAGGGTGCATTCATCTTGTCACACAAGAGATACACACGCATGGCCCACCTGTTCGCCAGGACCCCCCCCCCCCCACCCAAGCATAAGAATCCCCTTCTGCATGCTAAGGAGGATCAGCAAGTCCTAGAAAAGCTACAGAGCGGCCTCATCGAGTCCTCCGACTTCCCGTGGCCCTTCCCTTTGGTACTACTACAGAAAAACGATGGTAGCCTTCGCTTCTGCGTTGACTGCCGAATGCTAAATGATGCCACAATTTAAGACGCCCTTCCACTTTCACGTATCGACAATGCCTTAGAGTCCCTCTATGATTCTACATCATTCTTCACCCTGCATCTGCAATCAGGGTACTGGCAGGTCCACCTGTCCGAAGATGCCAAGCTCAAGATGGCCTTCACCTGCAGCCACAGGCTGTACCAATTTCACATCCCTCCCTTTGGCGTGACTAAGGGTCCTGCCACCTTTAGGTTAATGGTCAATGCTCTAGCAGGTTTCATTTGGGAAATCTGCCACACCTACCTGGATGATATCATTATTATTTCCCCCACCTGGGAGTGTCGCTTGGAGCGCATGAGAAAGGTTCTGGAGTGCTTGAGAAAGGTTCTCCAGCGCTTGAGGGAGGCGGGGTTGCTCCTCAAACCTACAAAATGCTTCATCCTGCGGAAAAAATTGCATAACCTCGGGCACATGTTTAAGTGCCGCTGGGATATTTCCCGACCACCAAAAACTACCACCATTGCCAAAATCGCCCCTGCCTCCCTCCTCCCCCACTGCCATGGCAAACGAAATGAAGTCCTTACTGGGGGGCATTAGGGTCAAAATGATCACCGATTATCACTCCCTGAAGTGGCTTCAACGGACGCAATCGTCAGAGGCTATGCTGGTCTGATGGCAGGAACTCTTGGAGGAGTTAACTACACCATACAGCACCGGCCTGGGAAACTTCATACCAATGCTGACGGTCTCTCCCGGCCCCCTCTAACCCCCCACCCCCAGCAGGAACTACTGGGAGTGATCCCACCGGTAAACAGAAAACTAGCAGCTGACAGACGCAAGCAAAGAGTTTGGCTGGCACGACTATCTACTCCACCACTTTCAAGGGCACCTCGTCTTCTTGGGAGACCAGGTCTTTACTAACGAAGGGTGGACTGTACGATCCTCACATAAGGGAGGGTCATCCTCTCCCTACTCCACGGCAGCTGGGGTCCTTATAGGGGAGATGCGCTTCCTCCAAACCTTCAGGAGGAAATTCTGGACCTCGGCCGGAGAGAATACTGTCACCTATGTTATCCAAATGTGCCGTGGCTGCACCCTTAAACAGCCTGGATCAGGGGACAAATTGACAAAACTGTCTCAGCCAGTAAGTGATCCAATTAAAAAGATTAAAGAAGTCACTTGATTTAGGCCATTGGCATAGAACCTCATCACCTCCCTGCACCCACCTCCATGGCGTCAGAGACTGGCCTAAAGAACCTACAGGAATTATTTTGAAAACAAAACCCAAAATCACATAGGCCTGAAGAGCCAAAGATGAAAGAGAAAAATTTAGACATTCCCAGTTTACTGCCTATGTCTGACCCTCAGGAGGACAATGCCATGAGTGTCGAACTGCAGGAGCTAAAAGACCTTAACCCCGAGTGGCAAGAGGACATCCCGTGAGTAGTGGGAGAATTCCCCGACCTCCTAACCAACCCCTGCAGGAGACTGCCACCCTAGGATGGGACGACAAGATGAGTGAATGTTCTGACCAGCCCTGCCTGACCATGATGCCGAATGGAGTACCTGCACCAGGAAGACTAAGGATGCCCGCATCCTTCCTTTGTACCAGTTTCCCCCCAATTCACCTAAGCCCTTTTGTCAGTAACTACACAGATGCCGCCATGGCCTAGACCCCTTTAGTTACCCCCTTTCAATGCCCTAGCGAGTAAATCAG
Organism: Paralithodes platypus; assembly: GCA_032716605.1. Classification (NCBI taxonomy): domain Eukaryota; kingdom Metazoa; phylum Arthropoda; class Malacostraca; order Decapoda; family Lithodidae; genus Paralithodes; species Paralithodes platypus. Next base: position 31,546,911 of record CM064564.1, on the reverse strand, counting down.
ACACCTCCACGGTATCAAACCCGCGAAAGATGCCGGGACTCCTTTTTTATGTGATTGAGCGAGGCAAAAGGCAGAACTGCCTATAGCGAGTGCCTCCCCCATAGTTGAAAGAGTGACGGGGCCAAAATCAAGGGACGTTCGAGCCAAAATGCCTGGACACACAGAGTTTGAAGCAATTTAAATCATAGGAAGAGGGAAAGACTGATTCTGGGAGAGAGTTCCAGAGCTCAGCTGTTGAGTAGAAGAAAGTTTGAAAGTAACGTTTTACTCTTGGGTTGGAGAGTAGCACAGAGTAGGGGTGGGATTGAGTTGCAAGACGGGTACCACGTGCCTACGTAAAGGAGGTGGTATGCACTGGGAAAGCTCTGAGGAACACTGATTATTATAGTAGCGATAGAATAGCGAGAGAGATGCAACATTGCGGCGGAGAGAGAGAGATTGCAGAGAGTTGGTGAGTGGACGGGAGTTAATGATACAAAAGGCCTTCCTTTCAACTTTGTCTAGGAGAGCGGTGTGAGAGGAACCTCCCCACACATGTGAACAATACTCAATACAAGGACGCACTATGCCCCTGTACAGAGCAAGAAGCTGTGCAGGGGAAAAGAACCCCCTAAGGCGGTTGAGCACACCCCCGCTTCTGGGAGGCTGCCTTAGCAAGACTGGTAATATGGTCCTTCCAAATGAGAGCAGAAGAAAAAGAGACACCAACAATATTGAGAGAAGATGAAGTTTTGATTTTTGTATTGTTGAAGAATAAGGGATAGTCCGCTGGGAGATCCTGACGGGAAGATAGATGGAGAAATTGGGTTTTGGAAGCATTAAAGGTAACAAGGTTTTCTCTGGCCCAATTAGAGATAGTATTTAGATGAGAATTTAAGAGTTCTATGGCTTCATTACGTTTGTCGTTAAGGGATTGCTGGCTGGGGCGTTCTGAAAAACTAATGGAGTAGTGTAAGGTTGAGTCGTCTGCGTATGAATGGATGGGAATTAAGGTACAGTTAAGGAGTTTAGGTATCAAAAATGTCTTTCAAAACACCCCACTGGCACTCAAAACAAAGCAATATGGGATTAAGTGAGATAATTCCCTTCCATACCTCCTATCACTCCTCCACATATATCCAAACCCTCCCCCTTCCCCTCCTTTTCCCCTTTTCAATTATCACCTAATTTTCCTCTTATTCCCCCTTTAATCGGGTATTTTTTGGTGCAAATTTCCTCGCGGTCTCATGGTCACAGGGGAGATAGTTAGAGATCCTAGCAACAGAGAGACTTCACTTGCAAGACGTCAGTATCGATCGGCAAGTGAGAGAGAGAGGATATATGTCGCGCCGGCTCTCACCTCCTGATACGATCGGTCAGCAATAATACGTCTTTTTCACCCACCAAATACTATTCCTTTTACATTTTAATATCTTCATATTAAACGTAAAATAGGCACATAAGAATAAGTAATAACGATATTTATGGTAAAATTACGATTTTCGTTGGGAATGAACCAAAATACCTTCGCCTGGTGGGACGTTTCAAATACCATAGCTTCGCCATTTAAAGCCTAATAATAATTCGCCTTCCCCTTGAATTACCCAGCTAGTCACCGCCATGGTGCTAGCCCTACACATTGGACTCGCCTACCTCACATGGTCCACCTTACCTTCTGTACGGATCCTGAGAAGCCCGCCAAGTAAGATAGCCCCAGGCAGCTCACCACACCTGAACCCTTGAGGTGGCCATTTTTACCCCGAGGCTATCAGTGGTGATGGGCTGGTCTATCAGAGTGAGAGCTAAGCGATCTCTGCCATAGGCATAGCTTACTCTGACTGTTCCTTTTACTTATATATTTTCTAGATCTCAAGAAGATCTTAAGTCTTTTCAGTGGATTGACCTCCCTACTGCCAACCTAGAGATTGCCAGATTGGGAGCCAAAGCATCAAATTTTGTCCTTTGCCCCTCAACTTTCTCTTCATAATTGCTGAGGGCACAGGACTTTGGGTGGGGCTTTGGTTTCCTTGCCTTGGAGTGGCTTCGGTCACCCGGGCTTTATTAGTGGTAAGCAGGGAGGGTTTTGTGGGGGCGCTCGTTTATGGCCTTGCCCATGCTCGGGACCTTGGGGCTGTTCTGGCAGACAGCCTGAGGAACAGCAACAACAACAACCCTGAGGCTACCTGGACCGTTAGCCCAGGACCTGACTACCCCCCCGGCGGGTGACATACCCGGTTCACTACCACATTTCATTAATTTTTATCCAGAGTTACATATGTATATATGGATGGAGTCATGAAAGAAATACTATCAAGAGCAGTGGATGTTGGTGTATCACTGAAAAGGGAGGGAATTGAGTGGAAGCTACCTATACTGCTGTTTGCGGATGATACAGTTCTCATGAGTGATAATGAATGGGAGTTGCAGGGTCTGGTAAATGAGTTTGGAACAGTGTGTGAAAAACGGAATTTGAAGGTAAATGTGGGGAAGAGCAAGGTTATGGTCTTCGAAAGGGGTGAAGTCACAGAGTGTGAGGTGAAGCTGAACGGTCAGGCTGTGGAGATCGTCAACTCTTTTAAGTATCTGGGCAGTGTGTTGAGTAAAGATGGGACTATGGATGAAGAAGTGCGGGAGAGGGTACAACAGGGGAAGAGGGTTGTAGGAATGCTGCAAGCAGTAACAAGAAATAGGGTGGTCAGTATGGAAGTGAAGAAGTCCTTGCATGACAGTGTGATAATCCCGACACTGACTTACGGAAGCGAAGCATGGACGTTGGTTGAGAGACTCAGACCAAGAGTGAGAGCAGTGGAAATGAATTACTTAAGAAGTGCGTGCAGAGTTACATGGAGGGATAGACAGACGAATGAGGAAGTAAGAAGGAGGTGTGGTGTGGAGGTAGATGTGCTGGAAAGTGTGAAAAGGAACAACTTGAGATGGTTTGGCCATATGGAACGTATGGAAAGCGAGAGAATGACTAAGAGGGTGTACGAGAGCGAGGTGGAGGGACAGAGAGGGAGAGGTAGACCGATAGAGAGGTGGAAGGATGGAGTGAGGAAGTATATGAACGAAGGCGGTGCTGGTTGGGGGGAGGGGCGTCGACGGACTGGGGACAGAGGTGCATGGGGGCGGTTCGTTTGTGACCACCCCTTCGGGGATCACGGCGTCAGGCAATAGATAGATAGATAGATAGACAAAGAACCGCCACGGTTCTGCAAGGCATTCATATTGTTTTCATATACATATTGTACTTTTGTTCATTAAATTTATAGAGTGTCGCACAGATCGTCATACATAGTGTATAATGTTCTCTATAATTTATTGTGTTCATCACCATGTGTGTACCAATTCAACAATAAAATATATTCTGCGTTGATAATACGTATTTCTCTCCTAGTTAAAGACCCCATAATGATGTGTATCTATTAGTGGCCCCTCCATCATTTACGATATGCCTATTAAATAATAGCTCTCTTTCAAACACCTGCAGTCAGCCTGTTTGAAACACCCGCCGCAGGGGAAAGAGTACCGGTACTAGCATCATAAGTGCAACGCTAATTCTCTTATGGAATCGTCTTTATGATTGGGTACTCACTACGAAATAACTTCGTAAAAAAGAAAAAAGAAAAATTAACTTAATAATCGTTATATTAAGGCTTTCCAACTCGTGGAGGTCTTTTGCAGATTCTACCCGAGACGCTGAACCCAGCGACGCCATTCCTCCTTCCTTCCCCTGCGGCCGTACTGTGCAGAGGTGCCTCACCAGTGCTCCGCTTTATTCATCATTCGTTCAATCCTAGTGAGTCTTTTGCTCATTTGTATTTATCTGAATAGTTATAGAATAGGTTTAGACTAGCTAGGACTGACAGCCCCATTGGTACGACCGCAGGGAAGTGTTAAAATAGGGTGCTTAAGTGTAGGCGCCATGTCGGTCCGCTTTGGGCCAGCGCGCCATGAGCATTTGTTCTTGTTTCTGCGCCTTAGCTTTGCTATATACTAGTTATTTAGGCTATATACATCTGTGGAACTATGCTTCTAGCCATCTCTATGAGGTAGTTGCATTATATTTATTTTTAGCAGACGTTCTGGTTTAAGAGTTGCCACACAGGGTGTAGAATTTTCCAGAATCCTAGTTTGCTCTTTTTCCTCTCGGGCATAGGGTTTTCTGTGTTCGCTGCTGCTGTGTCTTCTCCGGAGGTATGGGTAACATATTCAGTGCAATTATTACCATGAGCCTCGTGGCCAGCCTCAGTAAGGGTATTCTTAGTAGGCTTGGTGTATTTTTTATTGCTTAACCCGGGAGCTGCGGGGAGACTCTTAAGAGTTCCCCCGGCGCAATGCGGGGAGACTCTTAAGAGTCAGAGAAAAAAAAAAATCAACTTTTGACATCGAATTTTTTTTTTTTTTTTTTTTTTTTGGCCCCTGGGCCATGCAAAATCTCAGTCCTCTACCTCCCCTCCTTCCCCACTTTCCTCCTCTCCTTCAGTTATCACCTATTTTCCCTGTTATTCCCTTATTCTGAGGTATATTTTCGTGCTAACATTAGAAATCCGATTGGAGGGTGTGGTCATCACTGATAGCAAGCGAGTGCAAGAGAGAGAGAGAGAGTATCGATCGACTGTGTCTCAGTGGCCTTGGGGGAAATTGGCGGGAAAGCAGATTGCCTCACCCATACATTATACAACTCGCGGGCTATATCTCCGATTTTGACCATCCAAACGCTGTTTTCACTCGTTTTATTGTTGTTTCAGGTTAATACCTTTATAATCAACCCATAATAGGCGCATATGGATAAGTATTAATGCTATTAATGGCACAATGAATATTTTAGTGACGGAAACACCTCAAATACGTCAGCACAGGGGGACGTTTCCAATTACCCCCATGCGCACTTCAGAGGTTAATTAATACTGTGTATTAGCCCTAAGATGTGACCCTCGCTTTCATGTGGTGATATTATACATGTTTAACAGGGTGTCAGGAGATGTTCTGAATGATTTGGTGGGGTTATTGGTTGGTGGCTGACTTACTCAGACAAGTCGGTACCTTCAAAATTTTGTTTTTTTCTTCCGGCGATCTTTCTGTGTATTGATGCCAGATGCTCACCTTGCAGTCGAGAAAGGAAAATTCCAATAAACCCGGCGTGGTGTGGTTCACCACTAGATTCCCGGCGGAAGTGCAGATTCTTAACCCTTAAAAAGCGGCTCACCACATAAGTCGTTTTTAATAAAGCTGGACTATGTGGCGGCGCTCGACATAGGTCGAGTGGCAATTTCAGCACGTAATGTTGCTGAGAGAGAGAGACAAGTGGTGGCAGGAGACTAGCGAGCGTATGACTGCTCCAGACCACCGCGGCAAACCTACTGACACGAATCTCAGCTCCCTCCTCCCTCTCTCACTCGCTACATACTGAATTGTATGGGGAAAGTGGCTAATTACCTGCTTTTTGCACTCGCGTTGCACGGTTATTGCAAGAAAACTAGCCATCATACAAGGATCGTTATGGTGTCATTCGAAAGCTCTGTTTATGCCCTTTCAGGGATAGATACTTGTTTTACGTTCTGGGTCTTATTTAGGCATGAAAATGATCACGTAAACAGCCCTATTTTGGCTAAAAACACCCCGCTGGGCGGTACATATAAATAAACCGCATAGGCCGCTAAAGAAGGGTTAAGGGAGTAATGTCGGCCCGGCCAAGTGAACTCGCCCAAACCGATAGCCTCACGCGGCATGATTTGACTAATAACGCCCGGCAGAAAAGTACAGTGAGGTAATTAACTATCACTCAGGTCATGATAGATGATTTGTTAGTTAATTAACCCTTTCACGCATTTATGACGCAGAGGTTGCCAGATTAGCAATAAGAAATAGAGTTCTCTCACTCTTAAAATTACCTCTGCAAAATTTGTTTTCTGCCCACAGCTAACTCAAAGACAACTGCAGAGGTTGAAGTAACTAAACTAAAGGTTTCTAAATACCCCTGATGGTCATAAAGGCTTTAAAGTATCCCCAATAGGCTCAAAATCGCGTCATATCCGTGAAAGGGTTAAATGGTTAATATGGGCCGGTGACACTTAGTCACAGGTAAGCAGTTCTCAAAACGAAAGGGTCATCACGGCCTATTCACAAACAAGTACAACGGAAGATTAGAGTAGCAGTTGGACTACAGCAAATTTTCCAGCGTATTTGGGGTGTTTATGATGTGTGAACCTCTCGGTTTATCCTTATGAGCATTGATTCCTGGAAATTTGTATTTCAAGATCACAGCACATCAGTAAGCGGCACAGGTCTACAGGGGAAGGGGCCGATCCCGGCGGGGGGTGGGGGGGGGTCGTTTATAGCTCCATCATGCCTCTAGTTACTCTTTGTGCTACACCCACTTGCTCTCTAATTCCGGTCTTTGCACATAAACTCTGCATTAAGTGCGTTAAATGCCTTGATAGGTCTCGAGGCCTTTGGGTTTCAACGAGGTGTCCTATTTGCTCGGACCTCCGTAATGAATTGTTTAACAAGAGAGACCAGTCGTGCCTATTGGCACTGAGAGAGATTAAGAAAAATGTTAATGCCTATTCCAAAGACATGGCCCATAAGGCATTACATTGTGATGATTAGGCTCTGTGAGACCATCTTGTTATAAAGTCACCAGTGCTTAAATCCCCACCTTCTAAGTCAAGTTCTAAATCTAAAGCTAAGCCCAAAACTCTTTCAAGAGTTAGTGAGTAGCAGTGAAAGTGACTCTAGTAAGGCAACCCCCCCCAGCCGCCACAAGAGGGCGCGTTCTACTTCGCCACGGGACCAGGTCCGGGTCCAGGTTGCCCCTCAAGTGGTCTACTCAGTCTTCAGCAGATACTTCAATGTCTAGCAAGAGGCTTAAGGATGACGCGGCGGCGTCAAACCATAGAAAATCTGATAAGGGTCATAAAAGGTCCCGCAAGGAGGAGACGCAGTCACGGCACTGGCTAACGCCGGAGTCACAGCCACCGCCCTCCGCCTCTACCTCCGCAATGTCTATTGTTTAATCTGGCAGCTCCGAGGTAGGGACGGAGGGAATTGAGTCAACTCCCAGGGATGGGTTTGGTGAGGGCTTTGTTGCACCAAAGGACGTAAATTTTGCAATCCCAAAATTAAACTTAAACTTACCATTGTTACGACTGGGGTTCAAATATATCAGGGCTCTTATTCATTGGACTTGTAATGGCATAAATGTTACAACGGAAAGCGCTAGCTCCAACCTCTGATGTATATTCCCAGTGAACAAAGAACACAAATACTCTACAGAGTTCTATATGCAATAATAGGCTATCAAACTCTCAATAAATGTGCGTCTACTCTAGGCTTAATGTTATGTGAAAACAGCCTATTACTACCTATAACCGAAGGTGCTTGGTTATGGTATGCAAAGTAAGGTGGTAAGAGAAGTTACAGCTTACGTTACTTTAATCAATAAATGTCAGGCACTCCTGCATGAAAGAAAGTGCACTAAAGTCCTTCAACACTAACAAGGAATCTTCTTTAAATGTTAGATGCTATAAAGATGCTCGTATCGGAAATGGAACCCAAAAAGGCAGGCAGCGGAACAATGCTCGTGCAGGCTATGCACACAAAAAGGCAGAATATATATAATGCCGTCGGAGCCAAGAATATCCTAAACACAACAATAATAATAATCGCCACGACAATGCAGTATTCCTATCAACAAAAAGAGCCTAAGTCGTTTGTGTCTCAATACATCAAACTAGGCTGCGAAATGCTTGTGTAATCATAAAGGGGTATGCATAAAAAGAGTAATTAGGTTAATATACTTAATGTCTACTATTGATAAAAGTCTAGCTAGAGTCAATGATACGAGATACTGGTGCGCATGGCATGCCGCATAGCCTAGTGCAAATCTCAAGTCTGTGCGTCAAATATTACGTTATAATGAAGGGTAGCTCTCTTGAGAAACCTTAATACCGAAGTATTAAGCGTTCTCCTGGCGTACCTCAAAGACAAACAATCGAGACTAGAACAGTGCAGAATGGTATAGGCAAAAAGCCCTCATTCGTGCATGTTCTATTCTCAATGGCACACAGACTATAATTTACTCAATCAACTCCAGTTCTCAGGTATGTCGTGCAGCTTTTAAAACTAAAGCCAGCACTCATAGGAAACAATACCTTATAATATCAGACTCCCAGTCTAGCATTATCTAATCCAGCAGAACACTAATAATTAAAGGAAGCAGTAATATGAAAGCCAACCAATGCTTCGTGATCCACTTATCTTAACAACTAAACATACATAGGTTATATCAGACCTTAATGCACAATACCACTGGCCAGCATGAAGCTGATTTTGCAGAGTTAACCAGAGGGGATATAATGTTAATAAAAGGTGGTGAAAGATATGGAAAATGAGAGAGATAGGCAGAGGAAAAGATTCTCAGGTACAGAACAGGTGACAGGTAGCAAGGGAAAAAGATGGGTGCGTTCTAGAAACCAGATCTGAGGGAGAGAGTGGCTAGGAACTGTATATATACTCGCACTAGCTCGAGCCGCGTGGGAAAAGAGCGGTTACAAGTCATCTAACCACTAACAAAGCTTGCAGCATGGTAAGGGCCTCTCTCCACCAACCCCCGCGAGGCAGCCAGCCGTGACGTCATCGAGCGGGACAAAAACACTGCGCGCCCCCTCTCACTCTGTTCTACTCTCTCTCTCTCTCCCAGATCCCATCATTACTAGTTAATGATAAAACATATACTTTACAATTAAATATATAAAGCCTTGACATGGGCGAAAACAAAGAGCCTTTCTGGACTGCCCATGACACGAGCTTTCATATGAAATAAAGCACACTCTAATACATAAACTGTAGCCCCATCCACTGCCCTGGCGATCCTAGTGAGTCACTGTAGGACAAGCCATGCGGTTCTAACGGAGTGGTCAACGTCACACCCCGCCCAAGATTTTTCTCAGAGGCCCCAAAGCTCACAAAAATCTGATGGTTAGAACCCATGCTATATCTCCACTTCCTATCACCCAGCGGCAGTAAAATATCTGGCACAGTTCTTCAACAAAACATTTTTCAAAATTATAAGCCTCCCCAACACCATAGGTTAAATTATATGTAGTTATGCTCCTCAAGAGCGAGCTTCTCTAGCCCAGCAGTCTGAGAGGAGTGCAACTCAGAATTACTGCTATAACATACTAAAAAAATTCAACTATCAAAGAAAGAGTTTTTATTTGATTTTTATGTTTATAATTTGTTTATTTCGGCTGCACTATAGGGGCAAGCCTAGTTTTTTCTTCTATACCAAACGCTCAACTCCTGCTTTACGACCCAATACGCTGGGCTACAACCGCGAGCCAACAAGCACCAAGCGCAAAATACCATTCAAACTAAAGCAGGAGGCTACCCGTGTGTCAATCTACCCAGGATCATATACCCTTGAACGACCATCTGCAACCACGTTGTCACAACCGGCAATATGGCGTATTTCCAGGTTATATACCAATAACCTTAGTGACCACCTGGTCAGCCTCATATTCCGATTGTGAAACTGGTCCAAGAACTTGAGAGGGTAATGATCTGGGTAAACTACAACGACCGGACCATAGGCTGGAACACAGACCTCGAAATGCCTCAGAGCAAGTACAACCGCCAGCAGCTCCTCCTTGACAACAGAGCAGCTCCCCTGGGCCGAATTGTACTTCTCCGAGCAGAAACTAACGGGATGCTCCAGCCCATCATCGTCCTTTTCCACAAGGACGGCACCAGCCCCCACACCACTAGCCTCCGTTGCTAGTTGGAAAGGTAGGCTAAAGTCAGGGGCCCTGAGGATCGGGTGAGTGCACAACAGGTGTTTTACTTCTCTAAACACCTTCTCACACTCAGGCGCCCATTTGAACTTCTTATCCTTCCAGTTATCCTCCACCTGAGCTTGACTGTCCCGTTCTCCTTCTCCACCTTGACTGCTAAACGTCATCACAGGCACAGTGAGAGGCTCAGGGGGGTGCCTCCCATACTCCTTCACGGGATTAACATGACATAACTGATTGTGCTTCCGTGTGTCTGGAGTGGCTACCAAGTAAACCAGGTCCGATATCTCCTCCACCACCCTATAAGGACCAGCGTACTTCGCGGATAAGGGGTGACCTACAAGGGGCAGTAGAATCAACACCTCCTGACCTACGTGAAACTCCCTGAGTTCAACCTTGAGGTCGTACCTGTCCTTCCTGAGGGCCTGAGAGCTAGTCAAATTATGGCCAGCCAACTCCAGACTGCGCAACATCCGTTCTCGACTGTTGAGGACACACTTGAGCATAGAACAAGGTTTTTCTGCGCCCTCCCATACTTCTTCAACCATATGGAGAGGCCCTCTGACACGGTGGCCAAAGACGAGCTCATTAGGGCTGAATCCCAAACTCTCCCCAGGTACCTCCCACACAGCAAACAAAACACATGGCAGGCCAAGATCCCAATCCCTCCCACTCTCAAAGCAACAACAACGAAGCACAGATTTCAAGGCTGAGTGCCATCGCTCTAACACACCCTGGCTCTCCGGATATGCAGATGACACAACCCCAACAATCCCATGCTGCGGCATTGCTTGTACAAAGAGGCTAGAAGTGAAGTTGGGTCCCCGGACTGACTGAAGCCCCTGCGGGTAACCATACCGGGAAAAATACACTAGCAAGCTTCGGACCACCGTCTTCGCCGACCCATTTCTCATAGGGAACGCGTCAGGGTACCTTGTTGCTACATCTCCCGACTGTGCATCACTGTCCTCCTTCAACTCTTTCGTCTTTTTAAGCCCATCCCCTGCCCCTTCAGGAACAGTTACTGGGTCTTCTCCAGACTCGAAATGTGGTCCTAATAATGAGTCCCCGAGAAGGTCCGTTGACACTAAACTCTCAACCGCATCAACTTTCAACCCCTTCTCGGTACCCTTCCTCCGCTGATCTAAAGATTGTTGACCAGAATGTGACTCCCTGGATGCAGAATCTCCGGTGACAACACACGCCATAGGCTGCACCGGACACTTCTCAACCCACTCCTGCTCCTCCCTACTCACGTCGGCCGGCTTCTCGACAACGACTAAGGGTGGAGCCTCAGAAGTAGGTCCCGCAAAGTCGTTGCCAAGAAGGAGGTCGACGCCCCCAACAGGTAACTTCTCCACAATTCCTACATCCAGGTCACGAGTCACACCATCAACTTCCACCTTCATTCTTACAAGCGGGTATGACCTTGTCGCATTAACTCCCTGAACCACAACCACCCGCGCCGTATTGACAGGTTTACCAGTGAAATTGCTCAACAGTGTTTGCGATGCCCCAGTGTCACGCAAAATTCTCACTTCATGTCTTCTACCCCGCCACTCCACACAACCAAGTCCCCTGTGGTCACTAAAGGCATCACGGACAGGGAATAAGCCTTCCGGATCCTTCTGCACTGGCAGTGTATTTACCTCGGAAGAAATGCCTCTAACAAACTCCGATGTCCTCTTGAACACTCCAATGCCGTGAGCAAAAGACACGGCTGCCGGAGGAGGTCGACTAGGGCACTCATTTGCCTTTTGACCCTCCTGGTGGCACCTAAAACACATAAATTTCGGTTTCGGCTTATACTGTGATGTAAAATGCCCCTGACTTTTCACATACGGTGTGGTGGTAGGTTTGGCTTCAGTTTTAGTTTCATTGCTCTTTGGTTTAAATGTGTCATTGCTACGGGGAGGGGGAGGATAACGGTCCCTAGCACTTGCATCGTACTTCTGTGAGGACCCGCAACCCCGAATCAACGACAGCCGTAGATCAGCCATTTCTGCTGCTTCTACTAGAGTTCTTGGGTTTTTCTCCTTTAACCCTTAATTAGCGGCGAGCAACATAAGTCGAGTTAAATAAAGCTGGACTATGTGGCGGCGCTCGACATAGGTCGAGTGGCAATTTCAGCACGTAATGTGGCTGAGAGAGAGAGACAAGTGGTGGCAGGAGACTAGCGAGCGTATGACTGCTCCAGACCACCGCGGCGAACCTACTGACACAAATCTCAGCTCCCTCCTCCCTCTCTCACTCGCTACATACTCAATTATGTACCGAAAGTACCGAATTACCTGCTTTTTGCACTCGGGTTGCACGGTTATTGCAAGAAAACTATCCATCATACAAGGATCGTTATGGTGTCATTCGAAAGCTCTGTTTATGCCCTTTCAGGGATAGGTACTTGTTTTACGTTCTGGGTCTTATTTAGGCATGAAAATGATCACGTAAACAGCCCTATTTTGGCTAAAAACACCCCGCTGTGCGGTACATATAAATAAACCGCATAGGCCGCTCGTAAGGTGTTAAGTTCAAAGTTAGATCACCGCCCGTGCTCTTAAAGAACTGCTCCAACATCATTAACTGCTTAACTCCATCAAACGTCGTTACCTTCTCAGATCGGAGCCAGTTCCCCATAGCATCGGACAAGTCCCGGGCGTGTTCCAAAAAGGTGCTATCTCTTCCCTTAGTTACACCCCGGAACTTCAAACGGTACGTTTCTGGTTGCAGTTCGTAAGCCCTCAGGACAGCCTCCTTGAGATCCTTATACACAATACATGACTCCAAAGGTAACGCATCGTAGGCTTTAAGACCCTTGCCCATTAATCTAGAGGATACAAGTGCTGCCCATTTATTCTCTGGCCACTGGTGTTCCTGGCACTTCTTCTCAAAGCGTGTGAAAAATTCTGTTACACCACTCTCATCAAACACCGGAACCAGTTTCAATAAGTGCGAGAGAGACTGCTCATGAACACGGTTACCAGCCCCAAGTCGCTGTCCCGTTGTCTCTACTCGCGACTTCTCTACGTCCCTGTCGGCACAGTACTTAGTCGACTCAGCTTGGATTTTTGCTAGCTCTATTTGCTGCTGAAGCTCACCTGCCCTTTGTTGCTGGTGACTTTTTCTCTCTTCTATCTTGGCTAATTCTATTTGCTGCTGAATCTTAGCTAATTCGAGCTGAAGCAATAATTCTGGAGATAACCCTTGAGGAGGTGAAGGTGCTACAATGTTTGAAATTACCGGTGGTCCCCCCAGGGGCAACCCACCCTGCCAGTCACCACCCACCTGTGGAAGCGTACCCGGGGTAGGCAAACTACTGGGATGGCTGGGAGTCGAGTGTAGGGGAAGCATGGCCGAAGGGCTCTGAGCACTCAACGCATCTCGCTCACCAGTCACCCTGCCCAGTACACACGTTATCAAGTTATCCCTGGTCATGCCGCTAGTACCCGCATGACCGATAGCTGTGGCCAGGCATTGAAGACCGTACCGCTCCATACCCTCCAACCGCTCGGCAGTAACAGGCCATTGCAAAAATATCCTAGCATCCTCCTCACAGTTCACCCGATTAACCCTTTCATCATGCTGCTGTTCCTCACTTTCGACATTACGTACTGTGTCTCCATTCTCCTCTGACCCGGTATAAGACATGATGCTCACAAAAATTTCTCACCACAATATTCAGAAAAGAAGCACCCCAAACTCTTATACCTCAATATACACACAACAAATTCTCGGAAATACTCAAGGGCTATACTATGTTGCAAAAAAAAATTATTCTTGCTGATCCCCGCAAAATATTCTCCAAAACAACAAATGTTCCCTGCTAATTAATGTAGGTTCACCAAATCCTAGGTAAGGTCGCCATTTGTTACGACTGGGGTTCAAATATATCAGGGCTCTTATTCATTGGACTAGTAATGGCATAAATGTTACAACGGAAAGCGCTAGCTCCAACCTCTGATGTATATTCCCAGTGAACAAGAACACAAATACTCTACAGAGTTCTATATGCAATAATAGGCTATCAAACTCTCAATAAATGTGCGTCTACTCTAGGCTTAATGTTATGTGAAAACAGCCTATTACTACCTATAACCGAAGGTGCTTGGTTATGGTATGCAAAGTAAGGTGGTAAGAGAAGTTACAGCTTACGTTACTTTAATCAATAAATGTCAGGCACTCCTGCATGAAAGAAAGTGCACTAAAGTCCTTCAACACTAACAAGGAATCTTCTTTAAATGTTAGATGCTATAAAGATGCTCGTATCGGAAATGGAACCCAAAAAGGCAGGCAGCGGAACAATGCTCGTGCAGGCTATGCACACAAAAAGGCAGAATATATATATAATGCCATCGGAGCCAAGAATATCCTAAACACAACAACAATAATAATAATCGCCACGACAATGCAGTATTCCTATCAACAAAAAGAGCCTAAGTCGTTTGTGTCTCAATACATCAAACTAGGCTGCGAAATGCTTGTGTAATCATAAACGGGTATGCATAAAAAGAGTAATTAGGTTAATATACTTAATGTCTACTATGATTGATAAAGTCTAGCTAGAGTCAATGATACGAGATACTGGTGCGCATGGCATGCCGCATAGCCTAGTGCAAATCTCAAGTCTGTGCGTCAAATATTACGTTATAATGAAGGGTAGCTCTCTTGAGAAACCTTAATACCGAAGTATTAAGCGTTCTCCTGGCGTACCTCAAAGACAAACAATCGAGACTAGAACAGTGCAGAATGGTATAGGCAAAAAGCCCTCATTCGTGCATGCTCTATTCTCAATGGCACACAGACTAGAATTTACTCAATCAACTCCAGTTCTCAGGTATGTCGTGCAGCTTTTAACTAAAGCCAGCACTCATAGGAAACAATACCTTATAATATCAGACTCCCAGTCTAGCATTATCTAATCCAGCAGAACACTAATAATTAAAGGAAGCAGTAATATGAAAGCCAACCAATGCTTCGTGATCCACTTATCTTAACAACTAAACATACATAGGTTATATCAGACCTTAACGCACAATACAACTGGCCAGCATGAAGCTGATTTTGCAGAGTTAACCAGAGGGGATATAATGTTAATAAAAGGTGGTGAAAGATATGGAAAATGAGAGAGATAGGCAGAGGAAAAGATTCTCAGGTACAGAACAGGTGACAGGTAGCAAGGGAAAAAGATGGGTGCGTTCTAGAAACCAGATCTGAGGGAGAGAGTGGCTAGGAACTGTATATATACTCGCACTAGCTCGAGCCGCGTGGGAAAAGAGCGGTTACAAGTCATCTAACCACTAACAAAGCTTGCAGCATGGTAAGGGCCTCTCTCCACCAACCCCCGCGAGGCAGCCAGCCGTGACGTCATCGAGCGGGACAAAAAACACTGCGCGCCCCCTCTCACTCTGTTCTACTCTCTCTCTCTCTCCCAGATCCCATCATTACTAGTTAATGATAAAACATATACTTTACAATTAAATATATAAAGCCTTGACATGGGCGAAAACAAAGAGCCTTTCTGGACTGCCCATGACACGAGCTTTCATATGAAATAAAGCACACTCTAATACATAAACTGTAGCCCCATCCACTGCCCTGGCGATCCTAGTGAGTCACTGTAGGACAAGCCATGCAGTTCTAACGGAGTGGTCAACGTCACACCATTGAGTAGGCCCCCTTTAGTTTCTCAGAGAGTGTTGGCTGAATAATACCGTGACTAAACGGCGAGTGAACACCAAGACTATGAAGGGTCTCAGTTAAGTCAGGTTATACCAGATTCCCAAACTCATGTTGAACAAGGGCATAGCGTGTGAGGGCATTCTGAACCCTTGAGTGTAGAACCCAGTATTCAGTATCAGGAAGATAACAGGGAAAGTGCTAATGTAGATAACCTCCCTTCATCTGTACCTGATTTAGTGTGGCCAGATAATGATCAGTTGTCTGAGCTCCGGCAACAACCGAAAGTCATGGAAGTGTCGGAAGACCCGGAAGACTTAGAACTGTCCTCAGCTCAACCGGGACACATTGAGGAAGGGTCAGAAGTAGAGTCTGAATCATCAAAAGGGTCACATAGTAAATGTATTACAACGGATGATTTAGATTACATATTACACAGGGTAAAGAAGCAATACAATGTTCCAAAGAAATCTCAGGAGACTCCCACAGCTACGCCGGGAGCTCCCCTGATTGGTTCAGTTGTGCGGCCGCTAGAGCCGGCCAGAGTTGTTTTGCCACCTAATATTTCACTTCCCCCTATTAACGTAACTCATGCGACTGCCTCGGCGAGTGGCACTACAGTGCCCGCCTCTTTAACGACTACCAATGTACGTGTCATCACGGACATTACTTCCCCTCCTTTAGCTAAAGTTCCCCATAAGAAAGGCCCTATGCCTCTCTTGCATGGGCCCGATTGCTCTTGGTTTAAGGTCACTGCACAAAACCCTGATATAGCACAAACAACCATATCGGGGGAGGTCCCAGTTCCTAGTGAGTGGAAAATTGAGATGAGTAAGAGTAAGAACTTAAGAGCTAAAGATAAACAGGGTCAACTTTTAGATGTAACAATCAAGGCTATCCCAAATGTTTATTATCATGAGTTTTTTGTGTATTCCCCTAACCCGGCATTACCTCCTTCCTCATCTGCACAACTTTTTGCGGATTGGACTAAGACTGATGGCATGAACGATATAAAGTTCCTCAAAACGCTAACGCCGGAGTTGGATACAACTCTAGTGCTTAGATCAGTCAAGCAATCCAGTCCTGCAGGTGGGGCAGGTAGGTCTAGGTCCGTGGGTGGACTGGGAGATTGAGGTGCAGCAGTTCGCAGCAGCAATAACGTCAAAATCCTCCCACCAAATTCCTCAAGACAACCATATTTGGTTTTCATTGCCAATTAATCAAGCCGGAGGGGTTCCGCCTGCAATATTTGAGTTCCTTTCTGCCCCTAAGTTGTCACTATGGGACCTGCAGGAACCCTTTTCCACCCCTCCTCCGGCACATCTGGATAGAGACTTTAAATTGAGAAACAAAGCTTACAGACTCTTTTCCCAATTTTTACTGAGTCGCCAAATAGCCCAAATGTTCTGGCCGAAGAGCTGAACATTAATCTCCATACATTATACCTCCTAGGCGTAGCGAACGTCTGGGCAGATGCTCTGTCCCGGCGACAGAGCACCAAAGTAGAATGGGCAATCAGGCAAAATATCTTCAATCAGATGATTGCAGAGCCATACCGTCCACAAGTGGATCTTTTCGCGTCCAAGGAAAACCATAGGCTTCCTTTCTACCTAACCCGCCGGGAAATGACTTCGGCGGGGGGTTCAGACGCATTGTTGGAGGACTGGAACAGGTGAAATTCCATCTATCTAATTCCGCCTCCAGACGCTTCACTCATGTGTCAGGTATTTAACAAACTACGGGGTTACCGGGGCTTAGTCTCGATGATCGCGCCTCTATGGCCGGCTCAGGTGTGGTACCATCAGTTGAAAATGTGGTGCGAGAACCCAGTGTCACTCACGATCTCGTACTTCCACTTGGAGACAATTGGCAACCTAAAGACCTCGCTGACTTTTGCCTTTTGGACATTCAGAATGCTAAATGGTTAACTCCGTATAGAGAGAGCGTCACTAATAAATGTCTAAATCAGTATACTATTTCTACCAGGCGACAATATCAATCTCATTGGAAGTCTTTCACAACCTGGATAGTAGAAATGGCGCAAACTTACGCATCAGTAGCTTTGGTTTTCAAGTATTTGGACTATTTGTTTGAACAAAAACGACTTTCTGTAGTTACGCTGAAGAATCAATTGTCTGCTATCAGAACCCCGTTTCTTGACTTAACCCTTAACTGGCGGCACCCGGCTATTGTCGAGTGAAATAAATGTGGCCTATGTGGCGGGGCCCGGCTATTGTCGAGTGCAATTTTGAGCACGTAATGTGCTCTGAGAGAGAGCGGAGCAGTGGGAGGAGCGTAGGTTACCTCATAACCGCTAACCACGGTGGCCGTGGAGCTACTGAGCTGTACTCCTTTGTACTCCACCCTCTCTCACTCGTTTCACACGTAATAATGTAAGAAAATTACCGTATTTTACCGATTTTGCCCTTCGGTTGCACGATCGTTGCAAGACAACCAGTGATCGTAGAAGGATGGTTCTGGTGTCATTGGAAAGCTGAATTAACGCCCTTTCAGGGATAATAATAAATAATAATCTTCTGGTTACTTATATAGCGCCCGTCTCTCCTTCTTCGAGGATTCGCAAGCGCTTGGCTTTCTTTAATCTACCAGAGACCATTACCCATCCCCCTTGCTCATACTTGTATTATGCTCTGGCTCTTGTTTATGCATGAAAACGAGCACGGAAACAAGCTCGTTTATGGTAAAACCCCCCGCTGGGCGGCACATCAAATATACTCCTCCACCCGCTCTTAAGGTGTTTACAGGGCTATCTATACTGCAGGCGGAGGAGAAAGAGTTCATGAGGGCATGTTTCAAGCTTCGCCCACCACCCCGTCAGCTCATGCCTACCTGGTCACTTGACAAAGCTTTGTCTTTGCTTCATTCGCGCAAGTATAATCATGCGCCGGATTTTGACTCACTGTTAAAGAAGGCTGTGTTCCTTATGGCTTTGGCCACAGGTAACAGGGTGTCTGAGCTGGCGGCGATGAGCAACGAACCTAATTGCCTCAGGTTTGGGAGACTCAATGTTCATGTACAAATTGCTCCATCTCCCACTTTTGTTGCTAAGAACGAATATAGTGATCATGTTTTTTCTGAGTTTACAGTCCCGGCGCTCAAACGCAGGGACACACACCATGTATTAAGCCCTGTTCAGGCTTTAACCCTTAATTAGCGGCGAGCAACATAAGTCGAGTTAAATAAAGCTGGACTATGTGGCGGCGCTCGACATAACTCGAGTGGCAATTTCAGCACGTAATGTGGCTGAGAGAGAGAGACAAGTGGTGGCAGGAGACTAGCGAGCGTATGACTGCTCCAGACCACCGCGGCGAACCTACTGACACAAATCTCAGCTCCCTCCTCTCTCTCTCACTCGCTACATACTCAATTATGTACTGAAAGTACCGAATTACCTGCTTTTTGCACTCGCGTTGCACGGTTATTGCAAGAAAACTATCCATCATACAAGGATCGTTATGGTGTCATTCGAAAGCTCTGTTTATGCCCTTTCAGGGATAGGTACTTGTTTTACGTTCTGGGTCTTATTTAGGCATGAAAATGATCACGTAAACAACCCTATTTTGGCTAAAAACACCCCGCTGTGCGGTACACATAAATAAACCGCATAGGCCGCTCGTAAGGTGTTAACCCCTTCACCACCATGAAGTAATTATTATCATATTCTGGTTACCATTAGACAATTTTCTTTAGCTTACAATCTACCTCAATGACTCAACTGGGTATATACGATCTCAATAAACCCTCTCAATGATATAGGTCCTTCTTAAACTGCATAAAACCGTCTAATTATTGCCAGTATCAAAGGTAAAAAGACGTCATGGTGCTGAAGGCGTTAATCAAGTTTCTGAGAGTGTCACGGCCCTAACACCAGGGAGACTTATCGGTCAATGGTACAGGTACTCGTGTCGCGAGGAGAAAATTGGCTTCTTTACTCGTAGATGTAATTCGTGAAAGTAATCCCGGTGTAGTGGGAAGGGCCCACGACATCAGGAAATGGGCAGTTTCGTTATGTTTCTTGCATAATTATTCAATTGATGACATAGCCAACACTAAGTTGTGGGCTTCCAATCATACTTTCATGATGCGATACCTATCTGTGGCTTTGGATAAACCAAAATTTACCTGTGTGGCCTTGCGCCAACGGGTCTAGTTGGTCTGTGTGCTACTAAAGTTAAGTTTAATCTTAATGGTGAAAAGGAGGGGGGGAGGGGGGGTGCTGGAGAGCTCACAGGACCCCTAGACCCTCCACCGGACTATGTGATAAGTTCACAAGCTGTGATACTTGATGAGTCGAGCTGGCTATACAGCTCAAAATTTTACTTTTGTAAGATATTTGTAATAGTTGCAACTATAGGATATTAAGTTTAAGTTGTACAAAATATAAAATATGTACAAATTAATTATAAGGACAAAAGATATAATCAAATGATTTATTTGTGCCTTTGCAATGTTGGACAAGAATAAAAAGACATTCTTGGAAAATATTTGTTATTGAATCTCAATGTGATATTCTTTAACATATGTACCTGTATGGTTACTTATAAGCAGAACTTCTTCGAAGCAACGCACTGCTTTTCTTTCCATTATTTCTATAATATTGTATGTAAACAATAAAACTTAAGATTGTTATATGGTTCTGTTTCTCTACCTATGGTAGTTTGTTAGTGGTTTAGATATTGTCACGAATGTCCCCCTCCAGACTTGAGATATCAGACATATCGTCAATGATGGAGGGGCCACTAATAAATTATAGGTTTGAGTCCCGGAGGGAAGAATGAAAACCTAATATTTAGTAGTGGCCCCGAAATCATCGATGATGTAGGGCCCTCCCTTCCATCCACTTCCCATTTGTTGATGTCTTGAGTTTAATCTTGATATATCATTGAAGTAGGAATGGCGTCCCTGGGTTCAGCGCCTCGGGAAGAATCCACAAAAGACATCCACGAGTTGGAAAGCTTTAACCCTCCAGACCCGGTGCCCTTAGCTCGCGACTGTACTGTGTTCCCGGGTGTTTTGCCGATTATTGGGCTATGTTCACTCACCTGTAACTCAATAAATAGGGCATCTATTGTTATGAATAAAAAAATAAAATGTTCCACAAACCTTCTTCTGTAGAATGCCGTTGAGTAAAGGTCTCTAGCCCCAGTGGTTGCATAATGGCGAACGCGGGAAGTAGAGTGATTTTCGGCGGAAAATTCTTGCCGCGTTCGGATGCGTCGCCCCGGCCCCGGCTACCACGCACCTAGCCGCTCGTCGCGCCAGAGTGTTTGCCTCCCATAGACGACTTTAGTGGTTGATATTGACAATGTGATGTTTATTTGATATCTTTATAGTTATTTTGAGGCCAATTATATAAAGTATGTGTATTAGGGTATCACTGTCACTAATATTGCTCATTTTCACTCGATACCGTACGTTTTATTAATAATTGAGGTAGGTTATTGTTATATTAGGCACTGATTATTCGTTATCACAGGTGTATATTATACTTTGGCCATCAAATATTAGGTCTTGTGTCACTTTCACTTTGGTAAATATGGTTTAGAGAGTGTCACTGACACTGATAATGCTAATTTTCACTCTATACCGTACGTTTTATTAGTAATTGAGGTAGGTTATTGTTATATTAGGCACTGATTATTCGTTATCACAGGTGTTTATTATACTTTGGCCATCAAATATTAGGTTTTGTGTCACTTTCACTTAGTTATATGCTTTGTAAACGTTTTATATACAATTTATTGTGTCTTTTTTCACTGATTTCTATATTTCTATAGGTTCTAATCATATGAATGTCACTTATTTTATACATTTATGTGTCACTTTCACATATTATTATGGTGTTATTATATTTGTATAAATTTTCTCATAATACATTTGACTTTTGTATTAGAATCAATTGTTTTACTTCCACTTATTGCCTATATATATATACATATTGTCACTGTCTTTGGTACTTTCACTATGATTAGAACTCCTGCTTGGAGTGGTAATCAAAGAAGCACCCTTCAGCGAAGAGTGGCACCTTGCACTCCACACACTCCATGGTGGACTTTTTCTCTGACCTCGCCCTCAGCCTGGTGTTGTAGCAGACATGGCACCGCTTCTGCTGCTTTCTTCCTGCTGCTGTCAGAGGCAGGGAAATGAGCCTGTGCATATTCATGTAATATGCACAGTGCAAGCGGTCAGTAGCGGCGGGCCCAGCATGTGCCAATGCCCTCTGTGGCATAACATACTTCTCCAGGAGCTCCTTCAACACCTGCTTTTGGAACCTCCACAGGCTATTGAACTTCCTGGGTGTGTTCTCATTCCGAAGCTTGTATATATTGTAGGCATTCAGAATGGACATGTCCACCATGTGCAGAAAGAACTTTTTGTACCATCTGCACGAGGTACGCAGACAGTCAATGAAGCCTATCTGCATGTCGGACTTGTCCACCAGCCTCATGTTGATGTTGTAGTCCATGACAGCATCGGGCTTGGTCACCCTGGCCTGGGTGCGGCGATCTACCTTGCCAGTCTCCACCATTTCCCCGTTGTGGATGGTGCTCAGGAGGTTGACCTTCCGCTGGTCGTGCCAGTGGATAGCCAGAATGGGCCCCGACTTCTTCCGGAACACATCGCCTTTCTTGGTCTTTGGAGGGAAAGGTGCCATGCCCTTCCTTCTCCCTCATACTGTGCCTACAGTCCCCGTCTTGCGCTCATGGAGGTACTTTGAGAGAGTGGGGGACGTGTAGTAGTTGTCCGTGTAGAGGACGTGATTCTTATGGAAATAGCGGTCCATCATGGCTTGCACCACTGCTCCGCCAAAGCCAATGAGGGGGTCCACAAGCACGTCCCCTTCCTTCCCGCTGTAGACCAGGAAGTCCAGGACATAGCCAGTTCGGCAGTCGCACAGCATAAAGAATTTTATGCCAAAGCGATGTCTCTTTGAGGGGATTAACTGCCGGAAGCTGAGCTTTCCCCGGAACAGCACAAGAGACTCGTCAATGACGACCTTGCGGAAGGGCTTGAAGTAGGAGGAGAAGCGGTGTCGCATCATCTCGTACAACGTCCTAATCTTCCACAGCTTGTCTGGGCAGTGGACGTCGGTGTTGGTGACAAGATGGAGCGCTGCGAGGATGTCAAGGCACCGGTCGCGAGACATACATTTCCCAAAGGCAGGGGTGGATATGAGATCATTGGTGATCCAATAGTCAGGCAACCTATGCTTCTTGACATGAGGCATTAGCAAGGTGAGTGCCAGGAAGACCATGAACTCGTGATGAGTCACTGGGGTCCACTGCCTCATGTGGCCCTTGATCACCTTGTCAAACATGTGGACCTGGAATTGGTGCTGCTTGTTGGTCTCCTTGATGACAAATCCGGTAACCTCCTCATCAAAAAAAGGCCTCAAAAAGCTCATGTGGTGGAGCATTAGGGCCTGCGGGAAAATTTTGGGTAATTCCTGAACCCTCCTGTACCTCATCAAAAGCTGGCACATCAGGGTTGTAATCTTCCCTGTCAGCCAGGTCTTCCCACTGGAAAATGTAGAATGGGTTTTGGCGACGCACATGAGGAGCTCCAGGTGGTGGCCCAGCACGCCCACGGCCAACTCGGGAGGCGCGCGCCCTAGGGCAGCCAGGGCGGCGGCCAGGGCGGCCACCAGGGCGGCCACCAGGGCGGGCCACAGCATGACGCCCCCGGGCGGAGCGGATGGGTTGAGGGTCGTCCATGTCCATGTAGTCGTCGTCGTCAGAGTGGTCATCTTGCCCTGACGGTGGACCTATATAGTCATGGCCAGAGTCATCTGTGAGGTGCCCTTCATCGTCAGTGTCCCCCACATAATCTGGCGGGGAAGGAGTGATGCGTGGGCGGCGTGCGGGGAGGCGAGGTGGGGAAGGAGTGGCAGGTGAGGTTATGTCCCCCCGAGGTTCTGGGCTTCTTTGCCTGCGACGAGTGGCAGGAAGCAATGTTCCACTGTCACTAGGCCCAGGTATTAGTGATGCGAGCTCAAAAACTTCGTCAGGAAGACATGTTGATGGCTGGAGAGGGGGGGAGGACCGTGGGGAAAGTTGCGGCGGCGTATGGCTTGGGCCGGCAGGGGTGGACGCCGCGGGAGCCTCGAACAAAGCCCGCCTAGTTTGCTGTCCTTTTTTGACATATTGCCTACCTTTCCCCTTTTCGGCAGCAGTATGTCTCCTGTCGGGGGACCTAGGAGGCAAATAGGCCGAAAGTGGGGGGGTCCTCAACCCTTGGCAGTGGTGGGGGTGGTGGGGAAGAATGGGGGTCGCCCGGGTCATCTTGGGTGGCTTGGGTAGATAAGGGAGACAATGGCTGGCGAGATGAGTCACCACGCTCACCCTCACTCACAGCCTCATCCTCACCAAGTCTTTTGGCTTCTTCCCTGGCTACCGCGGCCGCCCTCTCAAGTGCCTGCTTCTTATAAAAGCGTAGCTTGAAAGGCGATTTAGCTGGCGAAGGGCTTGGAGTCGTGTCACTCAAGTGAAACTTGGAGATTGACCTTGAACTCTCCCACTCACTCACTTTCCCCACTTCACTCTCTTCACCTTCAACAGCTTCCGCGAAAGCTGTTACATCACCTTCATCACTCTCATCACTCTCATGTTCACTCGTAAATCCCCTAAATTGCGTACCATTGTCACTGTCATCGCCATAATCACTAGACTTATAATTTGACGATTTATCACTGTCTTCATCATCAACAATATGCTCTCCTTCAGCACGCTCATAAACTCTCAATGTCTCCTCAATACCTCCTGGAAATAATACATTTAGGCGGTGGCGTCTGCGTAAGACGCGACGAGCTTGGGCGGGCATCATAGGGAGCATGGTATCGGACACAGCGGAATCACTTATTGGTGTACTATCCATGATGGCGTCGGGGTAGAGACTGATGCCGCGGCGTAGTTCACGTCTGGTGGCGCTGTCTACCACCCCACAACAACAAAAATGTAGGCGCGCCATTCGAAAGCATATACGCAAGCACCCGGAGCCTCAGAGCCCTACCGGGTTCCACGGGGGGTGTTTGTTATGGGTGCCTCAGAGCCCAACCAGGTCTGAGGAGTTAACCCCTCAGACCCGGTTGGGCTCTGAGGCACCCATAACAAACAATTATTAAGTTAATTTTAATTTTTAATTTTTTATAAAGGTTTTTCGTAGTGAGTGACCTACCCAATTATAAAGACGATTCCATAAGAGAATTAGCGTT
Organism: Paralithodes platypus; assembly: GCA_032716605.1. Taxonomy (NCBI): domain Eukaryota; kingdom Metazoa; phylum Arthropoda; class Malacostraca; order Decapoda; family Lithodidae; genus Paralithodes; species Paralithodes platypus. The sequence goes on along the minus strand of CM064564.1, from coordinate 31,522,233 downwards.
GCACTTATGATGTTAGTACTCTTTCCCTTGCGGCGGGTGTTTCAAACAGGCTGACCGCGGGTGTTTGAAAGAGAGCTATTATTTAAGAGGCATATCGTCAATGATTTCGGGGCCACTACAAAATATTAGGTTTTCATTCTTTCCTCCGGGACTCAAACCTATAATCTTGTCTGGACTGTGGGGACAAGAGCTATAGATATAAGAAACAGGAAATTAATCACCTTTAACTTATGATGTAATACATAAAATTAAGCACTCATAAAATAATATGGGTCCCAGTGATTATAGAAAAGGCTTATCTGAATGTAGAGCGAAGTACCGTATTGAAGAATTAGTGTAGAGGCTGTAGCAGATTATTGATGATGACTAGTTTTGGATGTGGGCCGATGGATTTCTATGCAGCAAGTGAGGTTCCCTTTCTCAGCTACGAATCTTAACTAAGGGCTTACATCTTTCATATAATTATAGCTTATACTTAACACCTTACGAGCGGCCTATGCGGTTTATTTATATGTACCGCACAGCGGGGTGTTTTTAGCCAAAATAGGGCTGTTTACGTGATCATTTTCATAAATAAGAGGAAACGTAAACAAGTACCTATCCCTGAAAGGGCATAAACAGAGCTTTCGAATGACACCATAACGATCCTTGTATGATGGATAGTTTTCTTGCAATAACCGTGCAACGCGAGTGCAAAAAGCAGGTAATTCGGTAGTTTCGGTACATAATTGAGTATGTAGCGAGTGAGAGAGGGAGGAGGGAGCTGAGATTTGTGTCAGTAGGTTCGCCGCGGTGGTCTGGAGCAGTCATACGCTCGCTAGTCTCCTGCCACCACTTGTCTCTCTCTCTCAGCAATACGTGCTGAAATTGCCACTCGACCTATGTCGAGCGCCGCCACATAGTCCAGCTTTATTTAACTCGACTTATGTTGCTCGCCGCTAATTAAGGGTTAAGGTACACTCATACATTCGCATATACCTTGATCAATACAAGTAAATTAAATTGGATACTATAAAGTATGAATGTAATATTTAAACTACATATTAACGAAAGAAATTATATTATTCTTATCAAAGAAAACGTATTGGAGAATAAATCAAGGTAGACTTAATTAATGTAAAGTTATGACACACTGCCACCACAAAGGTAAAATATACAAATCTTATCCCGGCCGATGAAGGGCCTAAATACTAAACTTAAAGGTACTGAAATATCAGTCTTAATCCAGGCTATGAGCAATATTAATTTACAATTACTTAAAATTAATTCTTAATCCAGGCTAGGAGAAATAAATACTTATAATCTCTTAACCTTGATCCAGGCTAGGGTACATATACTGTATATACAATTTATAGGTTACAGTTGGCCAGAAGCTATTTTATTCAGCCATAAAGAAGCAGCGCCTAACGCGGCTTGACGGGAGGGACGTAACTTAATATCGTCTATCCCCCGATCAGCGCCCGACGCGTTAGGAGGGAGATTTGGAGTCGACGGTTCATCGGAAGGGGCCACGCACTGACTTACTGCCTGTTATAAGGGGTACAACCTAATAATGGGGCGAGTGGTGACACCTGTACTTGTCTTAACCCTCTCCGAGATATGACGCAATTTTGAGCCTATTAGGGATAGTTTAAAGCCTTTGTTACCATCAGGGGTATTTAGAAACCTTTAGTTTAGTTACTTCTGTAGGTAGTAGGGGTAGGCAGCCCCGCCCAGGGAAGTACTACCGCCAAGGTTTCGGGAGACTCAGGGAATAGGCTGAATTCCATTTTCTCTCCCAGGCCTTGGTAGCTGGATACATATCTTTCTGCCTCACACATCAGGGGTATCAGGAAAACCCTCTTTATATAACATACACATCCAACTTCACGACATTGCCCTACATCGCTATCCTCTATCCATAAAATACTACTCTTCCCACTACATATCATACATGTAACACCATACACTTACCTTATAAATATGGCAGTACAATTGTTAAGAGCAAACCTGGTGGTCCCTCGGATATCCACCCCCGGCAGGGTTGGGTTATTGACACAGGGCCCTCCCGGTCGTCATCATGCGACTGTGTCAAGAGCATTGCAACGTCCCAAAGCTGCTTGTCAGTACAGCTATTTCTTTAGTAATATTAGGGGACTTCACTCTAACATCAATTCTGTACACCAATTTCTTCAAGCAGAATCCCCTACTCTCCTTTTTTTGACAGAGACTCAAGTAACATCCACATCTGACACATCTAGATTTAATTTTCCAGGTTATCAACTGCTCCAAAATTTCAGACCTAAAGGTGGTGTATGTTGCTTCGCAAAATCTGAAATTGCCCTGGAGGAGGTTACTAGTTTCAATTGTCCCTATTTTGATTATTCTATATACAAATTAATTTCGGCTGGTAAATTTAAATACATATGTTGCATCTACCGTTCCCCAAATACTCCTCCAGAGCAAAGTCTTTTTGATTCTCTGTCCTCACAACTCAGTGTCCTCAACTTAAATGCTTCTTCTGAAATCACTGTGTTGGGTGATTTTAATGTCCATAATGTTGAATGGCTCACTCATTCAGCCAGGACTGATGATGCTGGTCTTGAATGTGAGCTATTTGCAGACTCATTTAATCTCATTCAACTAGTCAACCAACCCACCTGTGTACCAGATAATCCTAATCATAATTCCCACCTACTGGACTTATTTTTAACAACCAATTCAGAAAATTATGATGTTACAGTGAGGTCCCCACTTGGATCTTCTGATCACTGTCTGATACAGGCCACCTGTCTATCACCTACCACACCTTCCCACTCTGAACCTGTTTTGGTGACTAAATGGCATTACGATAGGGCAGACTGGGAGGGTCTTCAAGGTTTCTTTATTGATATTCCCTGGACCTCTTTCTTTTCTAATGATGCACACTCCACCTTGAGCCACATACAAGATTTTGTAAAAATTGGAATGGAAACTTTTATTCCTCATCAAAAGTACAGTAAAAGATCTAATTCACCTAAATGGTTTGACCATAATTGTGCTAGAGTAACTGAACAAAAAGCAATAGCCTACAATGCATTCACGAGATCAAAAACACATGAAGCCTTTAATTACTTTAGAAACATCAGAAATCATGCCAAAACTGTATTAAACCTAACTAAATCAAACTTTCTCCATAAGCAGGCAAATAAACTTCTAAATAATCCAAATGATAACAAAATATTTTGGTCTACTCTTAACTCATTCAAATCCAACTTCACTACTGCTTCATCCATTCCACCATTAAAATCTCCGACTGGCAATCTTGTAAGTGACCCACGAGGTAAAGCTAACTTTCTTGCGGATATTTTCTCCACCAACTCAACCTTAGATGAAATAAATCAAGATGTCCCTGTACTTAATTTTAATTCGCCTGAAATTCCCTCACTTAAGATCCACACCAGACATGTCAAAACTATTTTCAGAATCTCTCAGTAGATAAGGCTCCTGGTCCAGATGAAATTCCTCCAATAGTACTTAAGAATTGCTCCTTGGTGCTCGCTCCTGTATTGGCAAAATTTTTCCATCTGTGTACTCATACCTCATGCTTCCCAGTACCCTGGAAAGAAGCAAACATCCATCCAGTTCCTAAAAAAGGTGCCTCTTCAGATCCATCAAACTACAGACCAATAGCTATAACTTCCACTCTTGGCAAAGTTTTTGAAATTATATTAAATAATCACATAATTAAGCATCTGGAGAATAATAAATTAATCAGTGATAGGCAATATGGTTTTAGACGATGTCGATCAACTGCAGACATTCTTTGCCTTCTTACGCATCAAATCAACCAAGCTACAGACCAACATGGTGAAACACATACAATAGCACTGGATATATCAAAGGCATTTGATAGAGTCTGGCATCAATCCTTATTGTCGAAGATGTCACACTACGGCCTTGCATCATTAGTTCCACTAATTTCTTATCTTCATAACAGAAAATACGTGTAATGGTAGATGGCCTTTATTCTCAATTTCACTCAATAAATGCTGGTGTTCCCCAGGGATCAGTTTTGGCCCCAACTCTGTTCCTCATTCATATCAATGATCTCATATCTACCACTCATAATCCAATACATTCCTACGCAGATGACTCAACACTCCACAGTTCCTTCACATTTACCAATTCTTTCACCCAACCCGATCTTATAAATTCAAAAATAAACACTGCAATTTCTCTGAACCAGGACCTTTCTAGAATTAATGAATGGGGACAAGAGAATCTAGTTTCCTTTAACCTGACAAGCGCGATATAGACGTAGGTGCTAGGGTAGTATATTGTGCATTGGTAGCCCTGGATACTGACAGAATTGTTATTTACAATAAAAACCATTATTTGTTTTCGGTATGCTTTTATTTTACATATATGATGTATATATGAACTTCAAGAGTGCTAAATAAGTGGGAAAAGCATTTGGGTGGTGAAAAACGAAGATATGGCCCGGTCTTAATCTCAGGCGAGAGAGAGAGACAGGCAGCCTTCCCCTCTCGCTGTCTGGGAGTCAACTGAGGAGAGCGGGGCGGTGTGTGCCGGTCTGGGTGTTGCATAACGATCTTTTATGCAACCCACTTGTGCTACATTATCGCGGGAGAGAAAAATAACCGATAAATGATGATAATAAGAGGAAAAATAGGTGATAATTGAGGAGGGAGGGAGGGGGGAATAAGGTGGGGAAGGAGGGGAGGGGGGTGGGTGAGATTACATGGATGAGTACTGGAGGGGAATTATCTCACCTAGAGACAATTCCTTTGTTTTGATAGGCCCTTTTTTTTTATGGAAGGCTTTTTTTATGGTCCTGCTTCCGTGAGGCCTATCGCGTTCCTATAGGAAGCCTTCCGTGAGGCCTATCGCGCTTGCCGGGTTAATGCACAGAAAACCAAGTACATTCAATTTTCTAACCGACAGAATCTCACTGACTCCCATATTTTTAATGATGTAAATATTCCCACTTCCCCTAGTATTGACATTCTCGGTGTAACAACTAACTTGAGCTGGACACATTATGTTAGAAGCATTGCTAAGAATGCCTCTAAAAAACTGGGACTCCTGTACAGAGTTCGAGAATTCTTCACTGACGAGCAGTTGGCCGTAATATATAAAAGTAGTGCGCTCTCAGATGGATTACTGTTCACCTCTGTGGGGTGGAAGTGGAGTGGTTGCATTGAGGCAGTTGGACAAAATTCAAAATAAAGCTATTAGATTAATCAATAACCCTGCAATCACACAGGACCTTCCTACATTAGCCATACGAAGAAACGTTGCATCCCTTGCATTATTCTACAGATATTTTCACAGCAATTGTTCCGAGGAACTTGCTTCAATTGTGCCGCCTCTCCACATCTTTCCCCGTAGAACTAGGGCAGCTGAGAGCGCCCATGAATTTACACTTTCTCCTCCACAATGCAGAACTTCTGCTTATCAGAATTCATTTATCCCCAGAGCTACTACTCTTTGGAATTCACTTCCCTCGAATTGCTTTCCACAAACTTACAATCTACAAATGTTTAAATCCAGTTGTTACAAACATTTTATGAATGGAGGATGCCTTTAGGCACATAGACCTTTTTGTTTTATCTGTGTTTTTCCTTCCTCCGTTCATTGTCTCTTAAAAAAAAAAAAAAAAAAAAATTCAACCTCTGCAGTTGTCTTTGAGTTAGCTGTGGGCAGAAAACTAATTTTGGAGAGGTAATTATAGGAATGAGAGAACTCTATTTCTTATAGCTAATCTGGCAACCTCTGCATCATATGTGCGTGAAAGGGTTAAGATGCGCTACCCGATTTATTCCATCCTTGCCCGCCTCTAGGCCAGTGATTTTCCCTAATTTCCACATTAGCCGAGGACCCTCGTCATGTATTAACACTCAAGCCGCGGGGCCCGACATATGTCAAGCGAGAGAATAATGTCCACCCCTGCGGGGCCCGACATTAATCGGGCGGGATTTTGAGCAGATTATCGGCTCTGAGAGAGAGTCCACGCATGGGAAATATGGACCGCTCGGCATGGAACCAGTGCCGCGACTGACAGTACCTCCGCACTATTCCACACCCACGGCCTCGCGAGACCAGGAAAAAACTCGGGAAATGACCGTATTATAGGGTTTTTCCCCTCGTGTTGCGCGATCGCTACAGGATAACCCGTGGTCGTCAGGTTTCAAGTGTCATTGGAAATCTCTATTATCGCCCTTTCATGGATACATAATTGTATTACGTTCTGGCTCTTGTTTATGCATGAAAAAGAGCATGGAGTGAAGCTCGTTTAGGGTAAATATTCCCGACTGCCAGGTAGTAGAAGTTGCAAACATTCCCTGTTGGACAGGGGTTAAGAAAACATCCCCTAGCTTCGGCCATGATATACCTTTAGTCCTCAAGTGACACTGATGCGTCTCTCTCAATGCCAAGAGGTAGTCAGACTGCCAACGCTTCCAGATATCTGTTGACAATTTATTCATATAGTGATATCTGGCAGTCATAACCTTATCTCCACGGAATGACGGATCTGTCAATTCCTCATTGGCTATCGCTTCTTTCGGGAATGATTTTAATCGTCTGTCGCTGTGAGATGGCGTAATAGCATTCACATCGTTTAGTTCACCCGAGACATAACCAAAAGGTCGATCATTTACACATGCTTCAATTTCACACAGAATAGCTTGCAGCTCTTTTAACGTTACCGATGCTCTACCGAGAACCCTTTTTAGTCCGGTTTTCATTATCCCGATTGCCCTTTCCCAAATGGCACCGAACCAAGGAGCTCTGGCGGGGATAAAACGCCACTCACAATGGTGTTCTAGCATAAAATTCTGAAATACATGATCTTTAGATATCTCTGTCAGCTGTTTGGCTACACTAACAAATGGTGTCGCGTTATCGCTTAGATTTATTTGAGGAAAGCTCTGCCTACTAACAAACCAGCGGAACGTGTGCACGTGCATAAAGCTTTCGCAAGACATGTTAGTTACTGGTACTACTTCTAGGTGAATCGCCCTGGTGATGGCACAGGTAAATAATACAATGTAAGCCTACCCGGAGCTGCGGGAGGACTCTAAGAGTTCCCCTGGCGCACTGCGGGGAGACTCTTAAGAGTCAGAGAAAAAAAAAATAAACTTTTGACATCGAAAAAAAAATATTTTGATATTTTTTTTTTTTTTTTTTTTTTTGGCCCCTGGGCCATGCAAAATCTCAGTCCTCTAACCTCCTTCTTCCCACTTTCCTCCTCTCCTTCAGTTATCACCTATTTTCCTGTTATTCCTTATTGATATTTTCGTGCTAACATTAGAAATCCGATTGGAGGTGTGGTCATCACTGATAGCAAGCGAGTGCAGAGAGAGGAGAGAGTATCGATCGACTGTGTCTCAGTGGCCTTGGGGGAAATTGGCGGGAAAGCAGATTGCCTCACCCATACATTATACAACTCGCGGGCTATATCTCCGATTTTGACCATCCAAACGCTGTTTTCACTCGTTTTATTGTTGTTTCAGGTTAATACCTTTATAATCAACCCATAATAGGCGCATATGGATAAGTATTAATGCTATTAATGGCACAATGAATATTTTAGTGACGGAAACACCTCAAATACGTCAGCACAGGGGGACGTTTCCAATTACCCCCATGCGCACTTCAGAGGTTAATAGCGTGATTATCCTTTACTAATAATGTGCCAGAATAATCTATACTGGTCACTGAGAATGGATCTTGAGGCTGTACTCTAATATTAGGCAAGGGAGGTGCATTCCTTGGTGAGTAGGATTTAGCCTGAAGTCTCTTACATACTATACACTTTCGTAGTACCATTTTCGTAGTACCATTTTTACCGTATGTCTCATGTGTGGGATCCACCATTTTTAGCGCAAAGAAGCTACCACATGACCCACACCATAATGAGAACATACTATATGACTTTTAACTATAAGCAAACTAGTAATTGTATGGTTAGATGGTTGGAGGATAGGATATTTACTGTCATCGCTGATAGTGGCCAACTGAATTCTACCCCTACATTTGATCACCCCACTGTCCACGAATAGTCCTAGCTGTCTCATGACATGAGTACCCGACAAATTATGGTCGGTATTGGTCAAGATGCTCCATTCACTCATATAGGACTCCCATTGCTCTGTCATAATCATTAATTGTTCAGCGGCTCGCATTTCACTAACTAGCAAGGAAGGGGTGCCAATTAAGAACTCTCCCTTTACCTTTCGTCGCAAATTACATACATAACAGTTAACTCATGCAAGGACCCGTACTGCCTTATCATAGCTACTATATCTGTTGCAAGCAATTGTGATGCCATCAATATCCTGAATGACTACTGCTGCGGCCATTGATTTTTATTTTTTTTTTTTTTTTTTTTTTTAAGAGACAATGAACGGAGGAAGGAAAAACACAGATATAACAAAAAGGTCCATGTGCCTAAAGGCATCCTCCATTCATAAAATGTTTGTAACAACTGGATTTAAACATTTGTAAATTGTAAGTTTGTGGAAAGCAATTCGAGGGAAGTGAATTCCAAAGAGTAGTAGCTCTGGGGATAAATGAATTCTGATAAGCAGAAGTTCTGCATGGTGGAGGAGAAAAGTGTAAATTCATGGGCGCCTCAGCTGCCCTAGTTCTACGGGGAAAGATGTGGAGAGGCGGCACAATTGAAGCAAGTACTCGGAACAATTGCTGTGAAAATATCTGTAGAATAATGCAAGGGATTGCAACGTTTCTTCCTATGGATAACGTAGGAAGGTCCTGTGTGACTGCAGGGTTATGCATTAATCTAATAGCTTTATTTTGAATTTTGTCCAACTGCCTCAATGCAACCACTCCACTTCCACCCCACAGAGGTGAACAGTAATCCAGCTGAGAACGCACATGACTTTTATCTTACGGCCAACTGCTCGTCAGTGAAGATTCTTCTGAGAATTCTACGGGAAAGTCTACCTGAACTGGTATGGCCGTTGCCCGATCCTCTGGCCACTCTGTTGTGGAAGTTAGCCACGAAGGCCCCTGCTACCACAACGGAGAATCGGACAACTGTTTGGCGGTAATGCCCCTAGTCAACAGGTCACTCGGGTTATCCTTAGTGCACACATATCTTAAAGTAGCATTGGGAAGTAGTCCATGGATCTTGTTCACTCTATTACTGACATATACGGGCAACACTTTCTGACTGCGCAACCATGCAGTCGCAATCTGACTATCGGACCACAAATATACATTATTGAATTCATGAAGATCTTTGAGTGCCTCTGTAATAAAATGAACAAGACGTGCGGCTAGCAAAACCGCAGTTAACTCTAATTTAGGTACTGTCACAGTCTTGATGGGGGCTACTCGAGCCTTGGCAGCGACTAAAGCACTCTGGTCTCCATCAGCCAGGTACACTACAGCACCATGCGCGGAGTTACTCACGTCACAAAACGCGTGTAGTTCCACTCGTTTACTCGAGATGATTTGACGTGGGAAACTTATACTCTGACAATTGTCAAAATCTGCCACCAGCGCTTGCCAGGTCGATTGTAAATCAGAAGGGATAGTCTCGTCCCACCTAATTTTGGTACGCCAAAGAATTTGGAGGAATAACCGCGACCTGATGCTAACCGGTAATAGGATGCCAAGAGGATCAAACAACTGTGCAGCTAGGCTAAGACATTTTCTCTTGGTAGGTAAAGCCTCACATGTATAATCCCGATGCCCATAGGAAAGTCTATCTGTACCCAGTTGCCACTGCATGCCTAAATACTTATGACACTACTGATCGGCAACCATCCCATCATACGGTTCCAAAATGGACTTCAACTGCGGACTATTGGTCACCCACTCCCGTAAGTATAAGTGAGCTGACGAGAATGCACGCTGGACTTGCCAATAATCAGAGATAAGACTGTCCTCTGTGTCCTCGGTACCTTGTATGTTATCGATGTACAGGCCATTTTTTATTCGGCTGACGAGATTCACATCATTGACCTGCGATAAGTGTTTTAAGATAGTGGCATTCAATAGAAATTGTGAACAGGTAGCACCGAACAATACAACTTTGAAACGAAAAACATCACATGGTGAATCTACGTTAAAGGGGTCTCTAGGCCACAGAAAGCGTGTACTGTCTCTATCGCGTTTGTCCAACTGGAGCATGAGGAACGCCTTCTCGATATCGCTTATAAACCCGTACGGCTTGCATCTAAAACCTCAACATCACTTTCACCAAATCTGGAACCAAAGAGGGTACCGTGTACAGGCAATCATTGAGGCTTAAGGACGAAGGTGGAATTTGACCGAACAGTCAAACACGACGCGTATGGGAGTAGCTTTGATGTTGCGTTCAATCCCGTGGTGGGCAAGATAATGTGTAGGCGAATCGGTGATAATTTCCTCATCAGTGGACTCTAAGAACCCGAGATTTAGCTGATCTTTAACAATATTACAGCACTGCAGACAATACGCCGGATTCGCGATAAATTTCTTCTGTAGGCCCCGTAACCTTCCTATCGCCAGACCGTAATTGTTCGGCAAGTCGCCTCGGTTTCTGCGTCACGGCAAACGGACACAATACTGTTTTTTCTCGGGTACATAGGTTACGGCTTCATCATACAATTTAAGTGTATCCCTAGCCTCTGCATCTATATCTCCTGACTTGATACCTAAATTGTCCATATCCCACAATTTATTTAAATCTTGACTACATGTGGTTCATTGTCTGTCTGTAGATACTCACTAATTGAACTGACCGTAATTTTTAACACTGTCACGACTTCAACATTGGTATTGGCTACATGATCCTTGTATGACCCACTAATCGTGTACCCAAACTTGGTGGGCAACAACACTAGATTACCCTCCCGTCTATACCCTGGTAGCACTAAGTCATAGTAATAATCGGCACCGATCAACATGTCTAGCTTAACATTACTGCCTATGAATGAATCGGCTAGCCTATACCCTGAATCCTGCAATTGGCTGACTACACCTTTGATGCCTGTTGATACCTTGTATTCTGGTAAGGAGTCTACTACTACTGTCATTAAGGATGAATTCCTATCCCTATCCTTGTACTGCAGGGTGACTTATACCTCATACACCTGTTCGGGCTGAGCTCCCGTAAACCCTTGCAGCTTCAATGTGTCTCTTCCCGATGCAACATACTGTACTGATGGCAGAGAGGATCGCAGAACAAAAGTGGGCTGGGAACACTGGTCTAGCAAAGCACGATAATGGTAATAACCTTCATTGTTAATAACTGGCATCATAATTGTGAGAACAACTACTGTCTCTCTCTCTGACGCTACAGACAACGTCATGGAGGTTGGAGCAGGATCAGTTATTGCAACTGTAGTTTGACTTGCTACCTCTCCAGCAGATTGGGGACATAATGCGCGGAAGTGCCTGCCATTGCATACTCGGCAGGGACTTAATTTAGCATTTGTGCAACCGTGCCCCCCCATGCTCCCTGGAGAGGCATCCCTGATACAACTTCAGAAATTTAGCTCTATTTATCCTAGCCTCACTACTTTGATATTTTGGGCACTTGTACCACGCATGTTTCGGACTACTACACAAATAGCAAGTGAATTTCCTGGGCTCGGCTTGCATTTTTACTTTACCGGTACTTTTATTAACGGTGGAAAATGTAGAAGCTGTGGCATTATACTGTACTGGTTCACTGGTGACTCCCTCCATATTGAATACCTCTGCCTGGTAATTTTCTATTAAAGACTGCAATTCGAGTAGGATAGAATTCATCACTCTTTTTACGTTTTCACGAAGTGGCGTTTGTAACTTATTCATTAGGATGACGGTACATATCTCATCGATGCTGACATCCAACGTATTGAGGGATCGAATGGTACTCTCGAAAGCGGCATAGAACTTCTTGAGCATGCCTACCTCATAAACTGGAGCAGACAACTCACACAAGTTCGTAATGTGTGCAGATTTTATTTGGTCTTTTTGTCCGTATGTCTTCTCAAGTAGGGCTACTGCGGTGGCGTAGCTACTGGCTATTAGGCTAAATCCCTCCAACAACTTCTGTGCTTCCCCCTCCAGCTGTCCGTGCAAATATGTTAAGCGCTGGACATCTGACAACTCTTTGTGGTCATGCACGGTACAGCGGAAGAGGTCCCAGAATTCTGTCCACTTGCCGGGTCGCCACTAAATTTGGGAAGATGAAGTGTAGGTAGCTTAACCCCTGCTACCTCTGCCGTGGCACTACTGTTGGTCAGAGTAGGGGATTTTTTTTATAATTTTAGCCTCGAGTTTAGCCACAATCGCTTTCATGGCCTCAGAGTATTCGTTCATCGTCACCAGCTAGTCACAATGTCAAAGGTCTCGTCATATAGGTCATAAAGATGGTCATTGAATAACTCCAGCTCATTGAGGCACTTGCGAATCAGGGTAACTTTGCCCTTCGCCTCGGACGCATCTGCCCGATCAATGGGCATCTAAACCCTAGTTAGCCTAGTCAAACAGCCCCTCGCTATCCCTCTCTTTTCTTAAGTTCTGACAGGGTGGCAGGCATGTCGAAATAATTCTAAGCTAGGCTAGGCCAAGTGCATCGAAAGTCAAGTCAAGTTATTACCACTAACCCAATACAATGAAAAGCCGTAAATAGTAGGTGCCTAATGTGTAGTGGCGAAAATGCCCTCGCGATGGTCAAAGGAGACGGAGCTGTCTTGGCTCTCAGGGGTTAGTGCCCACCGTCGTAACCGATTTCTGCGTCTTGCATCCATGCTATGGTACCGAGTACGTGTATGAATTACGTCTCTTCATCCGGTAATTGATTTTATTTCTGATTTTATTGTACTCGGCCCTGTTGATGTCTGAAGGTGCAATCCGTTTCTCAATTCCGACAATGTGACATTACCTCGGTCCTTAACTACCTCCCGCGCCAATTCCAACGAGAGGGCCACTTCCTCGGTACGACACCAGGCACTATATCATTACCCCCAGAGCTACAAGCAGTGTTATCTCCGGCCGTCTCCTCAATAAATCCCTCCATGCTTGTGTATTTCTTATAGTAGAAACCCCAGCTCCTGGCACTGCAAATTTACGCCCAACAATTGAGTCTTCATAAATTGGTTGATCAACGTAAATGCGATCTACGAAACTGTGTCCCAAGAGCGCTAGGGTCTTAACCCTTAAATAGCGGCTCACCACATAGTATATTTAATAAAGCTGGACTATGTGGCGGCGCTCGACATAGGTCGAGTGGCAATTTCAGCACGTAATGTTGCTGAGAGAGAGAGACAAGTGGGGGCAGGAGAGTAGCGAGCGTATGACTGCTCCAGACCACCGCGGCGAACATACTGACACGAATCCCAGCTCCCTCCTCCCTCTCTCACTCGCTATAAGGGATTGTATCGGGAAAGTGGCTAATTACATGCTTTTTGCACTCGCGTTGCACGGCTATTGCAAGAAAACTAGCCATCATAAAAGGATCGTTATGGTGTCTTCGTCTGTTATGCCCTTTCAGGGATAGGTACTTGTTTTACGTTCGGGTCTATTTAGGCATGAAAATGATCACGTAAACAGCCCTATTTTGGCTAAAAACACCCCGCTGGCGGTAATATAAATAACCGCATAGCGCTCGAGGTTTTAAGAGGGTGAGGGTATGCTGCTGGATCGGGCTGGAATCCACTACCTATACCGCCTGCAGCAGCCAAACATTTGTTATCACCCCGCCACATAAGCAAGAAGAGGCAAAAAAGTGCCAAAAAATTAAGGCAAGAGAACATGAGGGCTCCCTGCACAAATATGGCCTAGTACGGTAACACTCCCGGCCACGAGAAAGAAAGCTAGGCTAAAGATCGGCACTAGCGAAAAACATTGCAGAGGTAGCCTAAGCCTCGCCGAAAATATAGCCCTATGTGGGGGAAAAGCTAGCAATATAAATGATACAGACAAGGCAAGAAGTAGGAAGGAAGAATAGTTCGAAGGACCATATCTTGTCTGGACTGTGGGGACAAGAGCTATAGATATAAGAAATAGGAAATTAATCACCTTGAAACTGATGATGTAATACCTAAAATTAAGCACTCATAAAATAATATGGGTCCCAGTGATTATAGAAAAGGCTTATCTGAATGTAGAGCGAAGTATTGAAGAAGTAGTGTTGAGGATGTAGCAAATTATTAATTGATGATCACTAGTTATGGATGTGGGATGATGGACTTCTATGCAGCAAGTGAGGTTCCCTTTGTTTACATACGGGACCTCAGCTACGAATCTTAACTAAAGCGCGGTTCCCATACCTCCGTTTGGGACGGACCTAAGTCATCAATGATGTAGGTCCCTTCACGCGTGGGCTCCGGCGAGCGGGAACCGAGGTCTATTGTTCTCCGTTTCGCGGGCTTCCGATCCCGGATCCTATCACAGAAAAGTTGACTAGGATTTAACTTTGGACGGACGACGGAAGACAATTACGTATATTTATGGTGCCCATCATATTATATTGGCATGTACTGGTCACCAATGAATAGTACACACCCTATAGCCTATGCATACACACACAGAATGTACGTAGAGTGCATACTTATAATGTAAACAAGATAAACACTAGCCCTCTCCGCCACGGACACAATGTTGGGCGAGTTCTGAAGTAGGCCTACTGCCAATATTTATAGCCCAGGAGCAAAGCGAAAAGGTAGCCCACATTTTTAAATAGTCTCATTTTTTGTGAAGCCAGAGTTGTATAGAAAGTGTAATTTGATAGCTGTGCATGTTGTCACGACGACCAATTATGGATATTGTGTAATATTTATTCTGAAATCAACAAATTTAGGCTTGAAGTACATTGCCTCTTTTGATGCTAGTGCTCGTTAATTTAACTTGGATTTCAGGCTTTTTAAATACTCTCCCATATTTTGACTGTTTACATAGTGCATATCATGATAAATTGTGTCAAGCCATACCACAAAGACGAATAATTTGCCATTTATACTTAAAGTAAGCCCAACTGGGCGAGCTAAGAGGTAGTGTGGCAACATTGGATTTCACGCTCGTGAAGTTTTAACTCTTGGGAGAGCACTCACAGCCAATGGGACCTACGTCATCGATGACGTAGGTCCGTCCCAAACGGAGGTCAAAACGGAGTGATGGGAACCGGAGGTATGGGAACCGCGCTTAAGGGCTTACATCTTTCATATATATGCTTATACTTAACCCTTTACGAAGCTGGGCCTATGCGGTTGTATTTATATGTACCGACCCCAAAAAAGCGGGGTTGTTTTTTAGCCAAAATAGGCCTGTTACGTGATCATTTTCATGCCTAAATAAGACCCAGAACGTTAAAACAAGAAATCTATCCCTTGAAAGGGAATAAACAGAGCTTTCGAAATGACACCATAACGATCCTTGTATGACCGCTAGTTTTCGTGCAAGAACGTGTGCACACCGCGAGAGAGTGCAAAAAGCATGTTAATTCTGGGTACTTTCCCCATTTTTAAACCCCACACAAATTCAGGATGTAGCGATTTGATGAGAGGGAGGAGGGAGCTGAGATTCCTGTCAGTAGGTTCGCCGCGGTGGTATGGAGCAGTCATACGCTCGCGTAGTCTTCCATGCCACCACTTGTCTCCCTCCCCACTCTCCCCCTCTCAGAAACATTACGTGCTGAAAATTGCCACTCGAACCTATGCTCGAGCGCCGCCACCATAGTCCAGCTTTATTAAATTCGACTTAAGTGCGCCCCGACTTTTACGGGGGTAAGGTACACTCATAAAGTTCGCATATACCTTGGATCAATACCAGTAAATTAAATTGGAAGACTACAATGTCATGAATGTGCAAATATTGAAACTAGATAAAAACGAAATAATTATATTATTCCTATCAAAGAAAACGTCTTGTAGAATAAATCAAGGTAGACTTAATTAATGTCAAAGTTTTATGACAATATGACGTCTTAAAAGTATTTCACAACACCGTTTATTAGCTCTGGCCAGTAAGGAGGGGGATGCGTTTTCTTTATTATATTATGGCTATTATTAGGATTTTAACTAAAACAATTTCTACAATGATTGCTAAAATAATTTTAATAAGTGAATCATCGTACACTGAAAGTGTTAAGGAGGCTTTGGTGGTATTAGTAGATCGGCAATTGTAAAAATTCAAAATCGTGGGCAGAAATTGGTTTGCGGATCTTGGGTATATGCACAGGGATTTTATTTTTATAGTTGTTTGTGTCGTTGCTGACCAAGAACAATATCATTCTCAGCAGGGCTCCAACTAACTTGCACTGAACTTTATAGGCATATGGTTTACAGGTCATGAGTACTGAGTTAGCATGGATCAGGCCGGCTGAAATAAGTGAATATGAGACGACAATATGAGAAGGAGCAATTTATTGGACAACATTTCTATTAAAGCTTCAAACAAGTCAATCATCTAATGCAATAAACGTCAATAAAGTGCTCCTCCTTGAATATATATATAGTGTTTATATTCATTCTGTCAACTTTTCTG